>BRDA01035503.1:28467-41853 GCA_036984385.1 Crenuchus spilurus | reverse complement strand
ACTCTTATTGGTACTTGGTATCGGCAAGTACTTAAATGTAAGTACTTGTACTCGTACTCGGTTTTAAAAAATGTGGTATCGGTGCATCCCTACTGCATACAATCTAATATTTCATGTGTTCAGTCCAGAGTTTATGCAAGTGGAATAATGCTATTTTCATGACTTTGCAGGTCCACTGTTTTCATTCTTGCCAACAATTAAGGATTACAAATGTTTACGTCAAAGCTAACCCCAGCTTATAAACACAGTAATTGCTTTATAAATGACTTCAATATGCACCCCCCCCCAACACAACCCCTATGGCCACTACCACAGTCACCCCGAGCTTCCTTCATCCTACTCATCAGTCCTACTCATATACATCTGATTCAGCTGGTGTCCAGAGTATCTTAACATTACAACATTTTCCAATTATGTGGCCTATTAGTTAACCCTTTGGAGTCTAAGGGCATTTAATTAATTTTTGCAAATGTAATGTTTTTTTAATGTAATATTTTTTTTTTTAATGTAATAATTTTTTAAAGGCATTTATTGGCATCAAATAATGCCATAAAACTTCAAATTAAGCTGTATACAACTATTTACAACAAAAAGCAGGTGCCCTGCTGCATTGTGTGTCTTCCTCAGGGGGCGTCACCTCTCCTGCATCCCTACTTTTGTGTGCATGTAAACATTATTTTTATATCAAATTTAAATGGCCAACAGAAATATTTAATGGTTTCTATGCTTTTTTAAGTAGGGTGGTCAGCATGTTCTTAGCACTCATTAAAACATTTAGCTCATTTGCATAACACAAACTGCATTGATCAGTATTCTGCAGTTTGATTTCACAAGAATGATTATGGTATTATATATTGTGCAGTTGTAATTTGAACCTTTAACACTCTTCTCAGATTTCAAACCACAGCAATATTTGGACAGAAGTATAAAAATATTAAGAGGACTGACAAACTATTGTAACCCTCCTGCGTCTGCCGTGTCCTTGGTCCCGCCTCTGTCCACATGCCTCATTTATTTATGTTTCCCCATGTGCTGTCTTGTCTCCATGTGCTCTCTTTTTGTTTACATCTTCCACGTGTCTTGTTCATGTCATGTCTCCACCCCCAGTTACATCATGCCATTGTACAGCCCTGCCATCTCATTACATGTTCATCATAGTTTGCTATAAAGCCTCCATCGCATTTTCACAGTCTTTCTGAGCCATTGTTCGTCACCATGCTATGTTTGTCTCCCATGCCATGTCTATGTGTCAGGGAGTAGCCTGGGGAGCAGTTGGGGGTTAGGTGCCTTGCTCAAGGGTACTTCAGTCTTGACCTGCCTGTGGATCAAACCGGCAACCTTATGGTTACAAGACCAGATCCCTAACCACCAGGCTTTAGGCCCCATCACCAGTACCGGTGCCAGTAGTTTGATGACCGACCTCCTGTAAGTAACTAGTTTGTATAGCTTAACATACAAAAAAAAATAATCAGGCATGTTGATTTTGCTTTTAGTAGTTGAACACAGCAGCTATATCTGTAAAGGGGAAACTTACATGTCTATAGTTTGGGTTGTTACAAATGCCAGATGTGTAGTTATACTTGCCAGAATACACATTGTTCTCATACCAAAATACTTTTTCCTTTATAGATGATAACAGTAAGATTTCTATATCATATTAGTTTTTAGTAATTTTGTTTATTCATTTTAAATAAATAAATACAAAAAAACTGTTAAAAAAATTGTGTTCTGGCTTGCTATATGTTTGGGGAATTTTGTAGGGGTTCCCTGTCGCCCCCTACCATATGACTGCAACCCCAGACACTCTCCCAGATTTATATATTGTGAAAATAAATACAGACTGGAGATTCTTTTAAGAATTAACTACACAATGACCATTAAAACAATGTGAACAATGTGGTGTCCCCTCCACAAACTGCTCCTTTCCAGGAAATCTAAATTTACACCCACATTTGCTGATTTCTCCAGATCATACAAATAAAGCAGAAAGTGCATTCTTATTTTGAAAATTATTATTTGAAAATATGCAAAAATAGCCAACCTTTGTGAACAAGCCTTTTAGTAATACATCTCTTAGAAAGCATGGTGACAGGTGGGATTGGCTTGGTGAGATTTCTAGGATGGAAGGAATGCTTTGTGGTATCTGTCCACAGTGAGACCTCAGCAGCTTGCTGTTGTTCAGAAACTGCCATCTCACTGATGTTTAGAGGAGCAAGGCTCATTCATAATAGATGTGTGGAACCTAAACAGCGAAAGGTGACATCATAACCACTGTCTCGCCAGCGAATCCTCATTAGGAGGCTCCACACAGGGTGGTTAATAACAAGAGAAGGAGGGATATGACATAAAAGAGGAAAATGACATAAAATGG
Source organism: Crenuchus spilurus (assembly GCA_036984385.1). Taxonomy (NCBI): domain Eukaryota; kingdom Metazoa; phylum Chordata; class Actinopteri; order Characiformes; family Crenuchidae; genus Crenuchus; species Crenuchus spilurus. The sequence continues at coordinate 39,482 of BRDA01035503.1, read as the reverse complement.
CTCTTTTATGTCACTCTCAACAAAGGCCTTGGCTGACATTTTCTGGTTTACATTTGTCTTAATGCATCAGCGCTGAGCAGTGGTGAATTCCCACCCACATCACTTCTGCTCAGCCTCTGATGTGGTGGCTCAGTTTGTTATAGAGAAGGTTCCTCCACACATGATTATTACCCTGTCAGTCTCTTTGTAGCAATACTGCATTACATGTCTATTGACAGTGCAGTTATGCGGTGGAGGCAACGAGGTGCTGAAATAGAAAAACCGTATTAATGCAAGTGGAAACGGCTCCGGTTGCTTTTACTCGCAGTTTTGCTTGTCTAATAACCCGATGATGTTCATACTGCTATGAAGGTTTTCTTAAAGACATAGTTCATCCAGAAATCACATTCACCCAATTTTCCACTTACCCCAAATGTTGTCCATCAGCCAAGACATGTTTGGAGTCCAAATTTTACTTCTATAGAACTGAAGCTATGAGAACAGCATTGCTAACAAACAATAAAACTCAATAGTCACCTAAATAGCCAAATAGTTTCTGTAACACTATCAGAACATCTTTAAACCTGCATTAATTAAGATTTCACAGACTAGTCAATGCTGTTTAAGTACTAATTTACAGTACCAGTCAAAAGTTTGGACATCTGCACATTCAGTGGTTTTTCATGATTTAAAAATGTTCTGCATTGTAGATTAATACTAAAGTCATCCAAACTATGAATAAACACATCTGTAATTATTTAGTAAACAAACAAGTGTTAAACAAACCAGAATATGTTTATATTTTACATTCTTCACAGTAGACACCTCTTGCTTAGATGCACCTTTCTTGGCATTTTCTCAGTCAGCTTTATGAGGTAGTCACCTGGAATGGCTTTCAGTTAACAGCTGTGTCTTGTCAAGAGTTCATGACTTGCATTTCTTGCCTCTTAATGTGTTTGAGACATCAGTTGTGTGTCTACTTTGAAGTAAAATCTAAAACATATTTTGGTTTGTTTAACACTTTTAAGTTTACTACATGATTCATTATGTGTTCACGCATAATCTGAATGACTTCAGTATTTATTTACAATGTAGGAAAACATTTCTTACACCAACTCTAAAGGTAATATTGCTATCAAACTCTAGAGCTCAGTACTCACATATATCACTCAATGGTTTAAATCAAAATATATCAACAAAACTCTCAACCTGTATTCAGATCTTAATGAATGTCTCAGAGACTAGTTGATGTAGTAAGACACCGTAGTGTCCTAAATCATACTGTGTAGTCTGTGAGACTGGATGAGCAAGTTGAGAGATTTTGGTGATGTATTTTGGTAGAAACTAATGGGTTATTTAGGTGACTATTGAAGTGTTGTGTTTGTCAGTAATGTTAGGCTCACAGGTAGGGTAACTGGAATATTAATATTATATAAATATGGCTCGTGGAAGAACCACTTTTTAAGGACTTTAAGGATGGCATGTTTATCCCTTTTTAGCTACTTAATTTGCTCACATTTGATTTTGGGTGGGTGTTAATAAGGGTGTTAGAATATGTGATATTTTGTGGTGCTTTATTGATTCTCAAAAACAGAATGGATTTGTAATTTTACTTGCTTTGTTCAGATTGAACAAAAAATCCACTGTGACAAATACAAATGCAAATCCTTCTGTTCTGAATGTATAAAAAGTAAAACATTCCTTTTGCTCAGATTTATGCATATGGTTTGTGTATAATACTATGACAGTTTTTCTAAAATTGCAATATATTTCCTTGCTAACAGTTTCCAGGAATGTCTCTACATTAGGGGCAGATGTCACTGTGGAGCAGCGTGTGACAGTCAATCATTTTGTTTACATTTATTTTATTTAAATATTATTTTCTAACATTACTGTTTACTTGTCTTATGAAAATGGCAGTAGTTCCCAAATACATTTTAAATATTCCTGTACATGTTGCGTAAGGTCAGAACTTTCAGCAGTCTTCATTTAGATAGTGTGTATGGGGTTGGCCTGTCAGCAAACATTTATACAAGTGAGCAGTAGAAAACACTGCACATGTGCAACACACTTTCAATAATGAGCTGCAGGGCACGCTTATGTTGTCCCCACGCTGGGAGCAGCCAATAAAAAATGAAAGATTTGCATATGCAAGCTTATGTGAATATTGTTTATGGTATCAGCACTGCTACATAGCTTGCCACTCAAAAACATCACAGTAACTGTTAGCCTCTGCTAGTGAGGCAATATGAGTAATCATGTTGACAATTTAATTAAAGTTAAGTTAGATAAAACACAGACAGTCATCTTACCTCAGTAAAAGGTTTATTTTCTTTATTCATGACTGGAATGGATAGTATTTGAGGTCCTTTGGTCATAATAACCAATGTAAAGGCAACATAATACCACTGCTAAGTAAGTGTCCAGACAAGGGATGCATCTCATGGCGGAGTGCTGAATTTGGCCCAACACTGGATTATGCATTTTGGAATTTTATTTATGATGTGGTTGAATCAATTGATTGAGTAGGTTTGTATGTAGTTTCACTGACAAGTGGGATGCTGCCCACAGAATATATTGTACCCCACCTGACTTTCTATTCTACAGACAGCACTGACAGTTTCACAGAATATTTCAATATACTGTCTTATAACCCCTGTATGATGATACATATTAACAGGTTCGTCGGGATACACGGCCTTTGATGGAGCTTTAAAAACTCCTGTTATTTGGGGAACCATTCCTGCATCCCAGGATGTGTAAACATCCATGCATCCTTATAGAGAGACAAAAGAGCAAAGCTTAAGTCATAAAATATTCACATTATGGTGATGTCTAATTTTATGGCAGTCTGTGTAAATACAGACACGTTATGCATTTATCAGAGTCTGATCATTAACGTTTCACCTCACTATGCTATATACGTGTTTATATATATATAAACCTGAAGCATTTAAAAAAAAGGAATCTTTTTCTTGAAACATGTGGGAAATTACAGCAGTTATTTGCAGTTGTCTGTCTTCCCTGCATTTCTCATATTAATCATACATTTTTACTTCTACAGTTCGTTTCATATTTGATTATTTTAACATGCTTTTTTTACCCCAAATATGTGTTTGAAAGCATGTTTAGTCAATCTAACATCTAATCTAATTAATAAATGTAAAACTCAAATGACTTTAACTAGCTAGTTACTTGAAATTCAGCAATATGAAGGCATTTACTGTACAATACCGTAATATAGTGTATGGAAAGACATTGACGGTCTGTATCACTGTAAAAATTATGTATACAGCTGGAAACCCTGCTGCCAGGATTTAACTATATTTAATAACATTCATAGTAGTTTCTTTGTAAAACAACGGTAAAGAATTGTAATTCAAAATACAGTTAAGGCACTGTAAAATGACTGTAACACTGTAACTTCACATGACAGTACACAGCTCGAAAGGCTGCTATTTTACTGTAATTTACTACCATTGACAGTGTATAAAATGTATTTTAACATTTTAACAGTAAGAAACTGTATTTCACAGTACAGTTAAGGCACTGTAAACATGTACAGCTGATAAGCCCACAGTCAGTATTTTACTTAATTCACATTTTTAAATGAGAGTAAGAAACTGTAATTCAAAATATAGTTAAGGCACTGTAAAATGAACCATGCTGCCAGTGTTTTACTGTAATTTTACAGGGAACAAATGGTGTGGTCACATGGCATGCAAGAAAACATTACACATAATTTAAAATGATAATTGACTGAAATTGATCCAGTATTCTTTCTACTTAACACATTTAGAATAAGGGAAAAATATTTAAAATTGCTTATCCGTGGAAGGAACATCTGCTGTCCAATGAGTGTCATTTTAATCTTACAGAGATTGAGTTATGAAGGAAGCTTCCTGAGCCTAAATCCATCACTGGTGCTGGAAATGAGTACCAGATATCCTTGTCTCATAAACCAGGTTTAAGAGAACTTTCTATTTTAATGAATCAAGCTTAACGTCACTAGTTTTGTGGTTCTTCAGCAGTTAATAACAAGCTGACAAGAAAGCATAACACACACCCCAGGCTTGCCTTCCAACAGCACTGAACCTTTCATTTAACTGCCTCTAAGATGGAAGAACAGTTCCACACAACGGAGAAACGCTCTTGATGAATTTATCCACTGACCCCCCGAGCCTGAATGCTCAGCTCAAGAGAAATATCTCCTTCACTTTTGGAGACTGTGTGGGGCCCCAAAGACGTCAATGGGACGTCAAAATGATACAGGAAATCCTTTGAATAAACCTCAGAGTTAAAAAAGAGCTATAGAGCAGAAACCAAACCCCAGTGATAATTACAAAGGACTGCATGGCAAACTGCTGCATGTTTAAACAACCAACTGAAAAGTCCTCATGCAAGCAAAAGCAGATTAATAACACTGCAGACGGGTCTGCAGGTTCTCCATCCGCACAAGCTCACCACAGTTTACTTAATCAGCCTGCCATGAAAACACTCACCAATGTGATCTTAATTTACCTCAAATGAAGGAGCAGGTCAGCACCATTTGCTGTTACTTATATAATCTCAGGCATGCATTTCCAAACAGCTTGACCGTTACATCAATTGTTATAATCACTGATAAATTACAGACTTGAGCATTATTCTTTGTTAAAATATTCACTAACATATACAGAGCTTAAAGTCTATTACATTTAAAAAGCTATTCATCTTGGCAATGTGTTTATATATACAAATAACAGACAATAAGTAGTAATTTTCTGGTTTAACCCTTTCCAAACCTCTCATGATGTCAATCTAGTATTATTTGTATTATCCAATAGCAGATTTGATTTGACTTCATTATGTTAAATGCTTATTTGTTTTACTTTATTTATGTTCATTAGTATTGATTATATTTTTGCATTTATTTACTAATAAAAAGATGATTTTTTTAACCACACACACACACACACACACACACACACACAAGGCATAAGGTATATAATAGAATGTAACAAGTTATAAATACCATATACTAATCACTCCAGTTGAATGATGTGCCATAACATAATGTAAATACTTTTATCATCATTATAATACTCATCCCTCTCATTCAGTACTGAGTTGATTTAATCATATATAGTCCTTAAAATGAGTACATTTAAAGTCATTCATCTCAGCAATGTGTTTCTCCTCCTAATTACAGTCCTGTATTATTTGTGTCATAAAATACCTGGTTTGGTTAATCAATACTTTGTATAAGTCAAGCATACTGATGATGAAATCTAGCAAATGAGGAGCACTGAGATCATATATGTGTGTGTATATACTAGTGCATCTGAAAAAATGACAATATTGTGAAAAAGTTCAATGTTGTTCATAATTAAAATAATAAAGGCAAACTGTCACATTTTATATTCATGACAAGTAAATTTACATGTCAAGCCTTTTTTTACTGTTGATAAGTTTGGCTTATAGCTCATGAAAATAAATCCAAAATCTTAAAATTGTTCTAACATTTCATTTTGACTGTGAGTAAATTACTATTAAAACAGTATCAACATTAAAACAAAAAAAGCTTGAAAAAAGCTTGAAAGCATTTTTAAATAAATGAATGCAAATGACAGATAGATAGAAAGAAAGAAAGAAAGAAAGAAAGAAAGAAAGAAAGAAAGAAAGAAAGAAAGAAAATTACTTTCAAGTAAAATTACATTTAAAATGCTGTTTGTATAAAGTTTGATTGCAGATGTTCCCTCGATGCTTCTCAGCCATTATGTGGATTTGTTCTGTTCCATCCACAGCACACTTTATTTAACATAATGAACTAATGGTTAACCAAACTAGGTATTGGAGGATATAAGTACTACTTAACTGCCATGAGAAGAGGTTTGGAACCAACACATTTGCGTAAACAAAATCACTACTTCTGGATTATTATTTATTCCAATATTAGTATTCTGGGCATTTAAAAGCTTCCTGTTCAAATATGACATTTTCAAAATTTCTCCTTGAATGTGTACTTAACACTTTGTCAAAATAGCACATATTCATCAGGACAGCATGCCCAAATGCATGTCTTTATTTTCTTTATTTGTATCATGTTCTTTTTCAAGCTGAAATGCATTATAACCACTATGCCTACAGCAAAGCTTGAGATAGGCGTATTAGCAGTGCTGTATTCTTCCAGTGAGGAACAGCAGTCATAATATTTTTATTCGTCCTTGGACAGAGTAAACAAACCTGATTACATCTTAATCAGTCATTACCAGTCACTTTCAGAGATGTTTGGGAAACCTTCACATCACACTAAGGCTTGGAGCAATGTTTATGATGAAGACCTACAATCATGAGTTTCTTTATGAGTCCTATAGGAATGGAACAGTAAAAGTTTGAGTTACTGTGGTACATCATGGGATATTTCATGGGAAAATAAAATGTCCTTTAAGGTTAAATCCTTGGTCCATTTAACTTTGAGCACAAAACTGTATCAGATTGCGTTGCAATGAATGTATTGACTATATGTTTATGTTTATTTTACTGCTTAACAAATTTCTGTGAAAGATGCTCCTGGAACAGTAAATGTATGGACCTTTAGGATTATTGTATAGAACCATGATGGACATTTAAGGGAACATTTACATTTCTGTAGGCAGCAAAGAACACACCTGTATTGTACCTTTTTCTGAAAGTGTAAATTATAATAAGGCTGTATAAATCCAGGTTAACTTTAGCTGGAAATATTGTTGCATTTGTTTATTGCATTCTGTAAAAGTGAAGAGCCAATTGAAGAGGATCAGTTTCTCTAGTTTTACCATTTATAGTTCTGTATTTGAGTAAAATTACCTTTATTTTATTTTTAAAAGTATTGACATTTCTTCCAAATTCAAAATAAAAATATTCTCATTTAGAGCACTTATTTACATGTAATTATCAACCATCCAAAGGGGAAAATGATGCAGTGATCTCTGAGAAAGAAAACAAATTAATGTTGATTTTAAGGCAAAAATCAATATTTGGTGGAATAAGCCTGTTTTGTTCATACTCCACCACTCTTATCACATAACTTCTTCTTGATCACATTCCAGAGGTTTTCAATGAGGTTCATGTCTGGAGGTTTGGCTGGACATTTGGTGAGGCCCCTTTATTTTTTGCTGTATATCTGGTCTTTCACAATGATACTTCTAGGCTAAAATTTTTAAAGCATAGTATAGCCATTTGCCCAGTTTCTATTTCCAGTGTAGTTATAATGCATTTACATTTAACATAACCCTAAAACATGTCTTCACCTTCAAATGTAATTATGGACATTGTTGGACTGGTCCCCAAAATAACAATAATAAGTGCAGTTTATATAGCACATTTCTCAAACCCACAAGGAATAAATGTCCCTATAACATGAGTGTACAAACAGGTTTGGTCTTTATGTTGTGCCATGTGTTCAGTGGAAGGCTGCAGTCACTGAACTGCTCAATAAACTGACTCTGGTCATCATGTGTTACAAGAGCCATCAGACTTTTTAACTCTGCCTGTGGTGGACTGGGGGAGGCCTCTGTGGACTGAGGTAAATCTTAATCTCATTCTTAAGTTTTTACAGTAATCATTACATATGTTTGTATGTACGTGTTGGTCTCAATGTATACATATTTACACAGTCATTTGTATAGACTCTGGATATACAGTTTTTGGTAATATTTTTGGCTTCTCAGCTACTTTGCGCATCAGGTCACTTTTCACTTCATACACTATGTATGCATTAACTAAATATTACTATATTGTATCTTATATATTTTATGTATTTACTGTATGGAATATACTGTGTTTTTCTAAGCTACTGAAGTTTACTGAAGGCTTAGCCTAATCCTTAAAATCACAACCACTACTATCATAACCTTAAATGGTTTACATTTTTGGGACCAACTTGTGGTGTCCACAAGGAAGAAATGTCTCCACAACGCGTGTATGAACAGTTTTGGGTCCCCACAAGGTCAGGTAATCCTGTCATAATCCTGTCATATTAGACTTCCATTAATTTCTTGGAGACTTGCACAAACCTTAGTCTGCCCTACCACTACCCTAACCTTAACCTTAAAATGAACTGATTTACTTTGTTAGGACCAGCTTGTGGTTCTCACAGGGAACAGGGTTCTCACGAGGGTAGTATAGAAACACGTTTAGGTCCCCGGAACGTGCTTATACCGGAACACACACACACACACTGACGCGTGCTTACGTAAAGAACAGCATCAGACCGCCTGCTGCAGCGCTAGCAAACAGTTGATTTCTTACTTATGGCTCCATTTAATCAGACTTGTCTGGGTGTGGCGACCAGGGGCACCGCTTTCATGCCCACCGAGTAGTTCACTGGAACGGTGCTGTTCTGCTACATCTTTCCACTAAGCACCTCAGCGCTGCTTTGACGTGATTTAGGCGATTCTCCGTCTACAAATCTAGTAGAAGCGACTTGAGGAGGTCGCACAAAAATTGTCTGTGGGGTCACAGACTAAAGAGATGAGATGTTTAAGCCACTCACGTCCGTGTCACAGCCAACTCTGGAGAAAACGTCCTGCCTCAACCACGTATAAAAATCTAGAGCCTGAGAAAACACTCCCCTCACGCCCCCTGACTATACACATACACACACACATTACACAGAAGCTGCACACCTACAGCAGTGTCTACGGAGTGCGGTTGGGCTCAGCGGCGGCACGGCGGAACTGCAGCCAGGCAGAGCGCGCGCAGAGTCGGCGAGAAGCGCCAGCACGCACCGCTCTAGCAGCAGGCTCGCTAGCACACGTTCGGCTAGCGGCAGTGGCTTCGTCTCGTTTTTTTTTTTTTTAGTTTACTGGGCTGCCACGGCGAGGCGAGTTGTATCACTACATCGGCAAGAACCTGTGTGTGTGTGTGTGTGAGAAAGAGGGAGAAAGAGAGAGAGAGAGAAAGACAGAGTCGAGCACAGCACTTCCACCGCCGCGTCCCCTCAGCAGGGACTACCAGCGCCTTCCCCACCCGGATCATTTCTTTAACACTCGGACTCGGACCTTCAAGCGAGACTTCTCCACCGAGTCACGCTGTTTTTCTCTCCTCTCCCTCCCCTTTCTTTGCTCTTTCGCTCAGACATGGAAGATGGTCCGCCTTCGACAAGCTGTTTCAGAAGGCTCACGGACTGTTTCCTCGGCTCAAGTAGGTGCACTTTTTTCTGTCAGTTCCTCTAGTTGTCTCTCTCGGGTCTGTTGGGGTGTTTGTCTGCTTTGCGTTAACTGCCGAAACTTTTCACGACTTTGTTCCAGCAGCTCCGACTTCAGGGGCGGCATGTCGCGGCGCTCAGTCCGGTACACGAGTTCATTGCAACGGCTGCAAGAATTGGGTGGAGACGAGCGCGCGCGGATAAAGCGCGTTCCCACCGTGACTGAAACCATTAACTTTATACACACACACATCATTGATACAGAACCAGTCCCGTTTAAACAGTTAGACCACACTACATATTATGACAGAGGCTCTGGGGGGGGCTCCTGCTATAGAGCTGGACGATTAATCACTTTTATTTTCAGTTACAATGTTGACGTCCAGTGACAATGTTTTTATTATTGAGCACTGTTGTTTTCAGTACCTTGTATGTAGATGAAATACATATAATATCTGTTCCATTCATTTACATTTATTTGTTATTTATTCAGCTGAATTATTTTGGAATCAAAATGAATCGTGATTACGATTTTTGCCAAAATCATGCATCTCTAACCCTGGAGTGGCGCATATGCATATAAATAATAATTTTTCATCTGAAGACACATCAGCAAAACAAATATTTTCTCTTTTAATTCGAGTTTATTTATGTGATAAAAAAAAATCAAAAAGTCAAATAAATTTATTTAGATTTCATTTGATGAGTGAAATGTACATCATTTATTAGATGTTGTGCAAAAATATTTCGATTCAGGCCCCAGTTAAAGTGCCCAATAGTCGAAACACACTATTTTGTTTACGTGCTTTGCTGGTTTAAAAAGAGAGAGCAGGCCTGTCACAGTGATTTCAGCTGACGGTTAACTGGCATAAATAATTCCAACTAATAATTTCATTGCTTATTTTGATTATTGCATTCAGTTGCTAAAGTACAAGCCTAAAATATCTAAAATAACTGTTCATCCTTGCTTAGTAGCTCAAAATTGACCACAGCACAAGCCAAAGTAAAAAAAAAAAAAACAACCAGTAACACCAGCAGCAATATAGAATGTTTAATTTTAATAATTGTTTCTTTAATTTCTATTTATTTCTTTTTTTTTCTTTAGAAAATCTTAATTTAAATTTCCTGACATCCATTTGAAGTACTTGTGAAATATAGTGATAATGATAATAGTGATAATGTATTAATCATGCAAGCCATACAAGAGAGGAGAAAATCCTGCCTGAGTGTGGAAGGTTCTGCAGAAGGTGACTTTTCATGCTGGCGCCTAGTGGAACGTAAATTGTCCAGCACAGGTGGAGTAGCTTAAAGAGAAAGTTACACATGAGTGGACCTCCATGGCTCTGGACCACACTGTCCATAATTAGCCCAGACTACTAATGTTATAGCAGTACTAGTTTGGAACTAGTACTAGTAGTTAGTACTACACTAGAGCATTTTAGAGTTCTCCACAGTGCTGCTCTGGTGTCATTGATAGGTGCGGTGTGTGTGTGTGTGTTGGGAGCATAGTAGGATGAAACCTTGTATTTGAAACCTGCCACGTTTGTTTAGCAATAACACATATACAGTACCAGTCAGAAGTTTGGACACACCTTCTCCTTGAATGTTTTTATTTTTTCCTACATTGTAAATAAACACTGAAGTCATCCAGACTGTGAGTGAACACATAATGAATCATGTAGTAAACTTAAAAGTGTTAAACAAACAAAACATGTTTTAGATTCTTCAAAGTAGACACACAACTGATGTCTCAAACACATTAAGAGGCAAGAAATGCAAGTCATGAACTCTTGACAAGACCTCAAGTACTGAACGTAAAGAACGGAGAATTACACAAACTCTGTAGTCAACACACAGATGAAACTTC
>BRDA01035503.1:0-28457 GCA_036984385.1 Crenuchus spilurus | reverse complement strand
CTGTGAGTGAACACATAATGAATCATGTAGTAAACTTAAAAGTGTTAAACAAACAAAACATGTTTTAGATTTTACTTCAAAGTAGACACACAACTGATGTCTCAAACACATTAAGAGGCAAGAAATGCAAGTCATGAACTCTTGACAAGACACAGCTGTTAACTGAAAGCCATTCCAGGTGACTACCTCATAAAGCTGACTGAGAAAATGCCAAGAAAGCTGCATCTAAGCAAGAGGTGCCTACTGTGAAGAATGTAACATATAAACATATTCTGGTTTGTTTACTTGTTTGTTTACTAAATAATTACAGATGTATTTACTCATAGTTTAGATGACTTTAGTATTAATCTACAATGCAGAACATTTTTAAATCATGAAAAAAAAACACTGAATGTCCAGAAGGTGTGTCCAAACTTTTGACTGGTACTGTATGTATATAACATTATGTAGACACATTTGTCAGGGATTTTAATAACTAAGTGCCCCTTCATTGAGAACTGGGTTGACACACAGTTCTTTTAATTTCTTCTTTCTTCTAGTTAAGGTTACTGCCTGAGAAACAAACCTCTGAGATGGGATATTCTTCATGCTTTGACTCGTTATGCCTTTTATTTCTGCTTCTCTCAGTTTTTTGAGGGATGTTTTAAAACTCCACTGTATTGTTTAGGATTCTCCGCCTGAATCTGCACAACTAAATCTAAGGCATTACATACAGCAGATGCATGAAATAAATACAGAACGTTCACGTTTTTATGAAAGAAACGTTTAAATGATCAGAAATTAGTGTTATGATTTTTACTGTAACACATGCTTACAGTTTATTACTCAAATTTAGGAGCTTTAAGAAATAAAATATATTCACATTAAATTTTAATTTACACCAACAGTATCCAAAGGTCTGTCATAGTTATGATGATGAATAACTGTAATATAAATCATTTACATGACTATGAATGTTAAAGATCATTAATTACTGATTGTCGTGTAATTGCTGCATAACAGTAGTTTAGATTATTTTGTGGCTAGAAGCTTTTGTATGACAACATAACCTGCTGTCGACACATTTGTCTGAGCAGCACACCATAATGTGCATTGTGACCATTACCAGAGGGTGGGATCGTTGAAAGTAGAGGTGTATGACAGCTTCCTGTGTACAATATTGTGGGACCACCGATGAAAGACAAGAAGATGTCAACACAAACTGTGCAGCAGCAGATGAGCTACAGTCTCTGGCTTTACAAGGTGGACCAACAATGTGAACAGTGAGTGGACACAGTATTTAAAACTATGACTGTCACCACCACGTCAATGTCACTGCAGTCCTGAGAAAGATCCACCACTCAAATATCTGCTCTGTGGTGGCCCTGCTGGTCCTGCTCATTGAAGAACATGCTGTGAAAATATGTGGATGGACTGTGATGTGTACTTGACAGGCATACAGTTGAAAAAGAGTCAAACAATGCATGTTACCTCTCAATGCTGTTAAAATTGATAATCAGTAATGATGAAGTGTCAATATTGCAGTATATTGTAGTGGTTGGCAGAGAGTGTTTTGTGCATAGGTGGTACCAGGTGTTTTTGGGACCCTGAAGTGGAGCTGTTTAGAGAAGAGCTTTCACAAGACTGACCAACTTTCATTTAAAGCATCCATATCCTACATTTGTCTTGCATTTACAAATAATACAAAAACATGGAGCGCAGGTGAATTGGCTACACTTTAAAAAAAAAAAAAAAAAAAAAACAGGTGTGTGTATGAATGTGTGTGTGTGTGTGTGTATGTATGTATGTATGTATGTATGTATGTATGTATGTATGCCCAGATATGGTTGGCACTCTGTCCTGGGTGATCCCCCTAGTGCTCGATGCAGTCCTCCAGGTGGATGGTCGCTTCCGGTTGAGAGTACGCTGTGCGCGACTGGCTGCCGCTTCTCACCGGTGTGTGTAAATGGAGTGTGTTGATTGTAAAGCATCCTTGGGTATCTAGAAAGGCACTATATAAGTGTAATGTAATAATAATAATAATTTGTGTTGCATTTATGAATTCTCTCTAGTCCACTCATGATGTTTCAGGTTTATGCATTCAAAACAGTTCTAATTTTTGTTATATGCAATCATATGTCTACCTCACTTTGTGCCCTTAAGACTGATATATGTAAATGAGCTCTACCTGATTGGCTGCTTTCTTTTGTGCCTCATTCAGCTAAAATGCTTCAATGTGAATGGCTGGATGTTTTAAATGGGAAGTTCACCACACATTTGATGCTTTTTAAGCCCATATAGGACAGTTTCCTTGCAGCGGAGAAAGTTTAAATCCCCCTGTTTTAAAGTTTAATAAAACTCCTTTTCTCAAAAGACCCTAACTTCCATATTGCAGGCATTGTATAAATATACATAAGCTGATGCAGACAGAAATGTTCCTCGTGATGACTTTGTCCATATTCTTGTTTATGAGAAGGCAGATGGGGCTAAAATGTCTAGTTGTTTTTAACTGCCTTGTTGTGCTTGAATCATAAATGTATTCATCCGCTGTGTCTGGGGCACTTAACAGATATACATTCCTGCTTGTACTACATTTCTAAGTGCTAAGTCGCTAAGCAAAAATTGTTTGTTTAAATGATTATGATATTGTTATTGGCCACAAGCAGTTGTAAGTTATGGGGTTAGTTAATACAGTAAATAGAATAGTGAATAGGCTGTGTGGTTATGTTGAAGCAAATGTAAATCAAAAAAACACAATATACTGAAATGTATCCTCGATCTTTAAAAATAACTAACTAGCTCTACCTTAGCAAGACTGATCTTCTATTCATTCTCAGAACAACTGGTTTGCATCTTGAACTTCCTATGTTGGTCGAGAATGAGCAAGAAGCCACAGTGTGATCTTGGACAACTAGTTATCGTTTTCTACTTGTAGCGCAAACTTAACTTGGTCGTGGAGGTTCCACTTCTTCAACATTCGACTGATCCGACCCTTTCTAACTCAGGATGCCACTCAGGTGTTTGTCCAGTCTCTCGTCATCTCAAGACTTGACTACTGCTACTCGTTCCTGACTGGTCTTCCTATGTGAGCCATCAGGCCCCTGCAGCTGATCCAGAATGCAGCTGCTCGGCTGGTTTTCAATCAGTCCAAGTTCTCTCACATCACTTCACTGCTGTGTTCATGTCACTGGCTTCTTGTAGCTGCATGAATCAGATTCAAAATGCTGATGCTCATCTACAAAGCAAAAAGTGGACCAGCACCTCCATACCTACTAGCAATGGTCAAGTCTCGAGTTGCACTTGAACCCTTCGAGCTTGACCCAGCATTCTTCAAGACACGCATCAAGACTCTTCTCTGTCCTGGCACTCAGGTGGTGGAACAAACTCCCACTAGCTGTTCTAACAGCAGAGTCCCTCACAGTCTTCACACACTGACTGAAGAGCATCTCTGTGTGAAGCACTTAAGCAGCACTAGTTTAAACTCTTATTGTAATGCTGTAAAGCTCTTATATTGTGTATAATTGTGTATCTTTCCTTCTTTCTAGGTATTAGTGATGGTTTAGTTATAATATAGTTAGTGTCTGAATTGAAGAATAGTTTGGACTCTAACCTGTCTGTACTAGCTGAGGTCATTCTCTTAATGGAGACAAAACACTGTTGTACATCATTCTGGATAAGAGTACCTGCCAAATGCCGTAAAACGTAAACGTGATGGTGTTATAAAACCTTTAGCTGTGGTCAGTTTGAAGCTTCTGAGCATTGTCAGACAAGCAGGACATCTGGTCAGATTGGCCACTTTAGGCTTGTACATTAGTAGTTGCATTCAATAAACATAAATAGATAAATTGTGAATCACAGACATTTACATGGTAATTATTTTTCAGCTGTAGTGTCATGATTTTAATAACATATGACTCTCAAATTTTTAAGGACTGTGTCCACTCACTGTCCACTCATATCTTAGTGATCCTACTGATAGATGTAAAGTCAGAGACAGTAGCTCATCCATTGCTGGTTGTTGGTCATCCACTAGTCCTTCATCAGTTGTGACAGGACGCTACTCACAGGACTCTTTTAGCTGGACTGTCTCAGTCTAGCAGAGACACTGAGGTTCACCAACTCTGCTGTATTGGATCTGCTTGTCCCAGAACACATACTAACACACCACCACCACGTCAGTGTCACTGCAGTGCTGAGAATGATCCCCACCCCAATAATACCATCAGAGGTCAGAGAGTCCTGACCACTGAAGAACAGGGTGAAAAGAAAGTATGCAGATGGACTACAGTCTGTAACTGTAAAACTATATAAAGTGTAAATACAAGAAGGTGGTCTTAATGATATAGCTGATCTTTGTATGTGTAGTTTACATGAATAAAAGTATATTGCAAATACTTAAATACCAAAAATATGGTTAACTCTGTCTTATTGTGAGCTTATAAGGAAATGTGAACCATTGACAAACAGTTGAGTTATAATGTTGAAGCTCCTTCCACAAGCAGATTAAGATTTTACACTTTATTGTACTTTCATCAATTATTCACCGGGGGTGGGTATGCTCGTGGATGATGCAAGTGCAGCTAGCAGGTCTTCAGTTCATGTTGAGGAAGGCTCTGAAAATGGAAACCAACCAAATAAGCATTGGTCAGCGTTTTGAAAGTACTGCCAGCCTACACGGTCATGTGATGCCATAAATACAAGTCTATGTTTTTCATAGACTTTGTGTGTAATTTATTTGTTTATATTTGTGTGGTTAAATGGAGGCTTCATTAGTAACCAGTTCACTCTTCAAAAATGAGCCTAGACTTTGCATTTCCTTTATTTGAATGCATGTAAAATGGAACTACACAGCTTTTCCTTTCCTCTTATATCTCCTGGCAATCAAGTAGATGTTCAGCATAACCAGCCATAGTCTCAGTATCAGTCAGTTGAAATCAAGTCAGTCAGCAATTTACCAGTGAATAGATCACATCACACTTTTAAGTATACAATGATAAATACCAGGGACGAGCGAATACACCACTATCTGTATCTGTTCAGCCATCTAAATTATCTGTATCCTTATTGGTACTTGGAGTGGGCGGGGCCTAAACCAGAATTGGGTGTGGTTTAACTGGAAGTTGGTGAGGCTTAAATCTGTACATTATTTTAAGTCTGAAATTGATATGGATTGATCAGAAGTTGTTATATGTATTGTTTGTATGTCAGCCTTGTTCACTGTATTCTTCTCAAAAGCACAGCGTTCAGCACGAGTAAAGTTTTCCAACTGACTTTATATCACCAGCCAAACTAAGAGAAAGCAGACGGTAAAAAAAAAAAAAACCCAACCGGAGTGGAGGCAGTGACCGACGCGACACGAGCTGTTTTTCATCTCTGTCTTGTGAAATGCACCTCGTACGTTACGAAACCAGTTCACCAAGTAACTTTAAATATACAAACCGAAATAGAGGCAAGTTGAAGACAACCTGAGGAACACTGAACAGAGCAGTGAGTGTGAAGACAAGCACAGAGAGATCAGTCAGTCACTGTGTGTGTGTCACTCTCTGGGTTTGTGTGCGAGAGTGGCTGCAGAGAACTGGCTGCAGTGTCTGTATAGTAAGGGGCGGGCGCTCTGTGTGACTGGCCAATCACAAATCGTGAAGACAGTCAGTTACCCAGTGAGGATTTTCCTTCAGTATGAGCACGGATATTGACAAGCTATACTCGTATTGTGCTCATACTCATCAATAATGCTTTATCTGTACTGGATACTTGTCTGAAACGAGTATCCAGCTCAACCCTAATAAATAGTATTAATAATATTGACTAATAACTAATAATAGTTATTATTGATAATAAAAATTATATTAATTTAATTATTAATAACATATGTATTAAATATTAGTATATGATTAAATAGAACATTTAATAAAACTCAGTTCAGTGTTTTCTAGTAGTTCTTCTAGTTTTCTGTTGTTACTGTTAAGTTCACTGTTGGATTTGTGGTTTGACTGGTTGTAAGCATGTTGCATAAAATTATCACCCAATTCTGTTTCACCTTGCTAGTTAACTTCACTCCAACTCATTACCACCAATTTCACACTTATTTTTAGAATGTATGGTCAGTAGACCTAATTAAAAATAAGCCGTTAACATACATTTACATTTAAGTAATTTAGCAGATGTTCTTATCCAGAGCGGCACAGTGCTTTGTCTCCATTAAGAGAATCATCTCAGCTAGTACAGACAGATTACACTCCAAACTACTCTTCAGTTCAGACACTGTTAGAACTAAATCATCACTAATACCTAGAAAGAAGGAAAGATACACAATATAAGAGCTTTACAATGCATTACAATAAGTGTTTAAACTAGTGCTGCTTAAGTGCTCCACAAAGAGATGCTCTTCAGTCTGTGTTTGATACTAGTCTTCCACGTGTCTTGAAGGATGGCTGGTCAAGCAGAGCCATACTAGAAGGTCGAAGGGTTCGAGGTGCAACTTAAGACTTGACCATTTCCATTAGTTAGGGATGGGCTGGTCTTGCTTTGTAGGTGAGCATCAGGGTTTTGAATCTGATGCAACAGCTACATGAAGCCAGTGAAGAACACAGCAGTGAGAGAGAACTTGGGCTGATTGAAGACCAGCTGAGCAGCTGCATTCTGGATCAGCTGCAGGGGTCTGATGGCTCGCATAGGTAGAACAGCCAGGAGTGAGTTGCAATAGACATGTCTTGAGGTGACTGGCCAAGCACCTGGATGGCATCCTGAGTTAGAAAGGGATGGATCAGTTGAATGTTGAAGAGGAGGAACCTGTACGACCAAGTCAAGTTTGCGCTCCAAGTAGAAAACGATAACTGGTCAACTAAGATCACACCAAAGTATCTTACTTCACTTAACACTGGTCAGTTTGACCCAAAGACCACAGAACATCCAGTGCTTTCAAGCTCTGAGACAAATTCAAACAGTCAACATGTTAACAACTTCCAGTGGCAGGTGAACAGACACAGAGTCCTGATCAACAACCAGATTGAGTGACAACAGGGATGGCCAATCACACATTGGCAAGAAATGGCAGAGCCAGTCGATGGGCTTGTGGGCCCATCTTAAGGGAAACAGGCTTCAGCTTGAGCGGCTGTTTTCTGCTTGGTCCTAGTGCTTCACCCATCTCCATTTAATATAGCATAACATTGTTTTTTGGGCGATGAAAACTGCAGGGGACAAAATTAGCCTTTTGGAAAAGTGCCCAAATTACGTTCGTGCACCAGACCTAATACTTATGTGTACTTAAATTGTACAGTATTCCGAGAGTATTATAGTATTAAACACTGTAAAATCATGATATTTTCACATAGTACTGTCAGAAAGCATTGTTTACTGGAATGGACTGTAGTAATACCATCTTCCAACCATAGTAGAACCATGTTAATTTTGTTAAGTGATGATTTAGACTTGGTACTATTACAGTGACAAGGAACAATGAAAAACACTACAGCTTGCTTTACTGTACAGCTTTTGCCTTCTTCCATATATGTGGTGAGTGATTTCTTCTTTTGTGATGCAGTGAAACTATAGAAGCCATATCAGTTGCTTCATTTCCTGTAGTGCTTTACAATCATTCATTAGTGGTCAAACTTTGATATAGACTGTGAGAATGGTCAGTTTCACCTGAATAAAATAAATAATAAAATAAAATGATAAAAAGTAAAATAAGGAATCAAGTAAAACAGTGACAGGCTGAGTGGAGTTGGTTAGAGATTAAGAGTTTTAAATGGTGAATTCACACCATTGAGCAGAACTTTAGAGTTAGAGGTTATTTGGGTCTGGTGTGTGTCATGGGGGAGTACATTTATTTTATCAGAAAAAGTTGGGACAGTATAAAAAATGCAAATGAAAAATTGCAGTGTTTCATATATTTACTTTGACTTTCATTTCACTGCATACAGTATGAACCCAAGATATTTCATTTTTTGTCTGTTCAATTACATTTCATTGGGTAATATACATCCATTTCTGCATTGCACAAAATAAAAAAAAACTATGTTGTGATATCATGCAGGTGTCAACAGGTGATTGGAGTCATGATTCGGTACAAAACTAATATTCACAAAAGGAGCAAAGATGGGTCCAGTTTTCAACAGATGCATTAAAATATAGAAATGTTTAAATGCTGTTCAAAGTTCAACTTTGTTCCTCAAAGATCAGAACGAAGTTGCACATTTCTTCCTCTACAGTGCATAATATTCAAGATTCAAAGCTTTATTGTCATATGCACAGTAAAGAAACATGTTTCCCTGTACAATGAAATTTCTACTTTTCTGTCCACACTGGATGTCATGGTGCAATAATGAAGTAATGAGTAGAATAAAAATAAGAATAAAATATATTTATATAAATTTTTTTTTTTATTCTTATTTTATATATATATATTTGTGATGGGACTCTAAAAATTGTAATCGAGTTAATTTCAGGGTCTGTAATTAATTAATTGCAATTAATCGCAAACCTTATATCAGCAAATTAAACATTTTCAATTTAAAAAATCCTTTTGCTACTAAAATTTTGAATGAATAGACATACAGTATATGCTTAACAACAAACATGTTTATTGCTTTTTGATTTTTTTATTGTTATTAAACCAACAGATTTGGCAAAGTGCTATAATATTTATTCAGATTTCAAGTATTTCAGGAACCACTGAGTCTTTAACTTATTTGAAAAATAAAAAAATAATGTAAGCAGCACACTAGACAATAATGATAGCACAATTTCTTGTACGGAACTGTAAAAATGTAAAATGAATCAAATAACTATACATTACTGCGACTCTTGTGATAGTTTCAACATCTTGTCATCTGGTCCAATGTGGGCTGGCTGGAGCGTTTATTTTTTTACCGCTGCTGGGGATGCTGACATTAGCTGTGGGGACAGCTGTGCTTGCCGCAACATGTTTGGCATTGAGATGGTATTTTAGGCTTGAGTAGCTTCGGTGATAAGCAAATTACTTTTTAAACAACTTGCATACAATAGTCTTTTCGAAAGTCCCATCAGAATGTTTTTTAAAGCTAAAGTTGTCCCTCAGTGGACCAAGAGAAGCGACTTCGTAGTCCATTGGTGCAGTTTGCCAATGTCGCTCGTCCATTATTGTTGTTGTTTGCGGATGTCGCTTGTGCATCAGATTTACAGGCGTGCTAGAACACGCAAATACAAAGGTTCCGGCTCCAAACGTAAAAAATTTTTTTAACACGTTAAAACCTTTGTAATTAATTGAAATTAACGCGTTAAAGTCCCGGCCCTAATATATATATATAAAATATGGCTCTAAGAGAAAACCAGAAAAAAAAACACACTATATACATATTGTGCTGTGGAGTAATTTACATTGTGCATTGTGCAGTAGCAAGCTACTGTATTGCAACAGTTTGTAATAGTGCAGTTGAGACGTGTGAGAAGATTAGTGCAAAATGCTTTTAGAGTCTGAAGTCTATGAGGTTAAACAATTCAAGGAATCTGGAGGAATTTCAGTGAATAAAGGTCAAAGGCACAAGCCTAAGCTGAACAACTGTGATATTTGATTCCTCAGACAGCACTGTATCTAGAACCATCTTTCATCAGTAGCTGATATAATCACATGAGCAAGAGATTACTTTTACAAACCTTTGTCAAGCACTACAATACAGTTACTTTTACTAGTGTCACTTAAATCTTTACTGTAAATAAAAGAAGTCTTATGTTAACCACAGTATTCCAGATCTTTTTTTAAGAAATAGACACAGTACTGTTGAAGGATGGGACAAAATAACACCTGAAACACTTCATCGCTTGGTGTCCTCAGTGTCAAAATGTCTTAAGTGTTGTGAGAAGGAATGGCTAAAAGTACAAAGTAGTTAAGTGCTTTACTGTTCCAACATTTTTTGGAATGTGTTACGGCCATGAAATGCATTGAGGGATGGATATTGGCAAATGAAATGAAGGTGGCCACACAAAACATGAAATATCTTGGGTTTATACTGTCTGCAACAGAAGTCAAAGTAAATGTAAGAAAGTGTTTTTTATTTGCATATTTGCATTTCAAAAGTTTTATTTGCCACACAACAGCATGTCCTCAATCTGTAGGTCTTTAGGCTGTTAAAAGCACAGCAGGTAATTATTAAATATAAACACAGTAAATTCTCTGAGATTGTTAACTACAGTCTGGTGTTTTATTATCTCCAGACTTATCTCTGTTCTTATTGCTGGTTATCAGACCTGTTTTTATCTTAAAGAAACATAGCAGTACCGTTCTCTGAACTACAGTAGCTCCACGTACTGAACCAAAGACATCACTGAGCACCAAAATGCTCAGATCACCGTTTACTGTTTAATATAAAAAAGATATGTTAACATTTGTATTATTTGGTTTGAAGAATGTGTAATTTACTGAGAATATTGATAATGGTTGTCTTCCATGATAAAATTGACCAAAAAGGGATGCAGATTAGGGATGACACTTTTACAAGGATGGTTTTTGTCTCTTTTTACTGGGTTGATGGCAAAAACAGCCCTGATTATAGAGGATTACAACATGGACAATTAAAGTTAATTCTGTAGACTTACAGGCTCTCTGGTGGATTGTGTGTCTGCCATAAGTGAAAAAGAAACAAATCATTTTACTCAACAACTTTGCTTAACTTTACTCTGGCAGTTGGTATGGTGGGAAGTGGGTAACCATGCCTCCCATGTGACAGACTGGTGTTCAATTACCAGAGCAACCACTCCACAGTCTTTGGGCAAGACTACTAATGCTACATTTCCATATTGTTTTTGCCTTCATGAATTGTGCAGTGTGTGTTATCTTGGCATCAAGAGGGGCAGCTGTGGCCTGGTGGTTAGGGATCTAGTCTTGTCACCAGAAGATTGCCGGTTTGATCCCCGGTCAGGTCATGATGGAAGTGCCCTTGAGCAAGGCACGGGCACCTTGGATAGGGCTGCCCATCGCTTCATGCACATTCTCACAGCCTAGTGTGTTCACTAGTGTGTGTGCTTCACTGCACGGATGAGTTAAATGCGAAGGTCAAATTCCATTGTGTTCAACCACATTGGCAAAGTTGAATCTAATCTAATATGACAAAATATTTTGATAATAAAAAAGATTATATAATATATAATAAAATATAATGAATATAAAATTTAAATATATAATAAAAATAGAATTTGTATTGAATAAATGAAAAAAATCCAGCTTATAGTAGACGTCTCAGTGCAAATCTCTTTCAAATACTAAATGCAACAAAGAGCAGCTTGGTCACTGTTTTGTTGTTTGACTGGTATGAAAATGTCTTATTTTTCCACAACGTGATGGAGAAGGTGAAACTTGAATCGAGCATCAAAATAGTGCTGCAGCAAAAACAGTCCCAGCAAACCAAAAACTGCTACAACTGCTGGGAAATGCTGTGTGTCTCGAAAGTGTTTAATAGTAGGATTTGTGCACTGAAAGCAATTGGTCATGTAACCATGGACTTACAAAAAGAGCTCTTCACATGGTCTTAGCGCCATTTTTACTGTTTGGACATATCTGCAGCAAGATACCTGCAAAATAGCTAAATAAAATATATTTTCCAAATACACTTTAAAAAGTGGTGTGGACAAAATTTCCTAATGCGTTTTCAGATGTTCTATTAGATGGTTGGTCTCTTAATCTGGCTGAGTGTGGCTGCTCTAGAACAATTTTAGAAACCCCCCCTAATTTGTCTCAACAGTTCATATTTTACATTCATATTAATCAGATACAAAAAGAAAACACATGATATTGGTAATGACAACTAGTCATCAGCTGCCCTGCACTCAAAAAAAGATAATCTTGACATTGTCCATTTGAAATTCTATTTGAGGGCTAGTCTACTAACATAACATTAGTCTACTATAAATATTGAAAACAATGTCAATGCATAGATCTGGAGATAGTGAGGAAATCTAAATTTTGCTCTTGTAGCATTTGCTCTTAACTGCATACAATACTACATACAGTGGAAAGTGTTGCTGATACAGATATGGCAGTGTCAGCAGATAAATGTTGGATCATATATCCGAGAGAGAAAAAATGAATATAATCCATTCCTGTGGTAAATCTATCCTGAAATAGTCCAGATTGTGTAATGTGATGTTCTTAGCTGTGGAGTACAAGAGTGAACAGAGAAGGTTGAGCACTGTTGGATGATCTTATGTACTTCAGCTCATTAATTTAAAGAAAACTGTATTAGTTTGATGTCTATCAGGTTTTAATAAATGGAAAGAATAGTGATAGCTAATTTTATGTCAATTTATCCATCCATCCATCCATTAGTATGGCTGTATATTGGCAAAACCCTAATGATATGATACATATACAGGGTTTATGATACAATATAGTGTTATACTTTAGGCAATGTGATGATTTTTTTAAATCTAATTTTAGGAAATCTTTTATGCTTGAAGTGGAAGAGTCTAATGGCACTGCCATCTACTGGTCCTGAATACTACACAAATGAACCTATCATTAAAAATCCATACTGTGTTTTTGAGAATCAGCATCACAAAACTCAAATGACACTGAAGTGTATCAGTATTTCCTTACAGCCCTTATATTTAGCAATGTATATTCAATGTAGTACTTTGTTCATAACTGGCATTGACTTCACACCTGACCCCAAATGACCTCTTAACTCTGTATACGATTTCACTCTCTGTGACCAGTGCAGATATTCAAGAATTCAGTATTTCAAATCTACGGTGAGGAAAATAAGTATTTGAACACCCTGCAAATTTGCAAGTTCTCCCACTTAGAAATCATGGAGGGGCCTGAAATTTTCATCTTAGGTGCATGTCCACTGTGAGAGACACAATCTAAAAGAAAAAATCAGAAAATCACAATGTCTGATTTTTTAATAATTTATTTGTGTGTTACTGCTGCAAATAAGTATTTGAACATCTGCCAATCAGCAAACATTCTGGCCCTCAAAGACCTGTTAGTCTGCCTCTAAAAAGTCCACCTCCACTCCACGTATTATTCTAAATTAGAAGCACTTATTTGAGGTCAATAGCTGCATAAAGACACCTGCCCACCCCACACAATCAGTAAGACCTTGTGGTGCATCAATGATCCTAAGAAAGGTGAGGAATCAGCCCAGAACTACATGGGAGGAGCTGGTCAATGACCTGAAGAGAGCTGGCACCACTGTTTCCAAGGTTCCTGTGGCTAATACACTAAGACGTCATGGTTTAAAGTCATGCATGGCAAGGAAGGTGTCCTGCTTAAATCAGCACACGTCCAGGCCCGTCTTAAGTTTGCCCATGACCATTTGGATGATCCAGAGGAGTCATGGGAGAAAGTGCTGTGGTCAGATGAGAACAAAATAAAACTTTTTGGTCTTAATTCCACTCGCCGTGTTTGGAGGACGAAGAATGATGAGTACCATCCCAAAAACACCATCCTTACTGTGAAGCATGTGGGTGGAAGCATCATGTTTTTGGGGTGTTTTTCTGCACATGGGACAGGATGTCTGCATTGTATTAAGGAGAGAATGACCGGGGCCATGTATTGCAAGATTTTGGGGAACAACCTCCTTCCCTCAGTTAGAGCATTGAAGATGGGTCGTGGCTGGGTCTTCCAACATGACAGTGACTCAAAGCACACAGCCAGGATAACCAAGGAGTGGCTCCATAAGAAGCATATCAAGGTTCTGGAGTGGCCTAGCCAGTTTCCAGACCTAAACCCTATAGAAAATCTTTGGAGGGAGCTCAAACTGTGTTTCTCAGTGACAGCCCTGAAACCTGGCTGATCTGGAGAAGATCTGTGCAGAGGAATGGGCCACAATCCCTGCTGCAGTGTGTGCAAACCTGGTGAAAAACTACAGGAAACGTTTGACCTCTGTAAAGGCTACTGTACCAAATATTAACATTGATTTTCACAGGTGTTCAAATACTTATTTTCAGCAGTAACACACAAATAAATAATTTAAAAAATCATACATTATGATTTCTGGATGTTTTCTTTTAGATTATGTATCTCACAGTGGACATGCACCTAAGATGAACATTTCAGACCCCTCCATGATTTCTAAGTGGGAGAACTTGCAAATTCGCAGGGTGTTCAAATACTTATTTTCCTCACTGTATATATATAAACATGATATCCTGCCGGTGGGAGTGCTGAATCTGTAGGGTTAATGTGGCACTGTTGTTTCCAACTTGTTCAGAAATTGAAGATATTGTGATGCGTAATGTGCACTGTGTAAGTTTTGGATTAGTAGCATTACTATTCTTGCTCTATTTACTTTCATTGTGAATGACCAGTGTATCTCCTAAAAATCCATAACTGAAGAAGGCACATAACTCCCAACTGCTCCATGGGCACCATGACTGATGGGATGCCCATTACTCCAGACACGTCTGTTGACTGGACAAAAAAGATAAATGTGGAGGTTAATTTCCTGTGTGTGTAACACGGTGATTATTTTTTCATGTTTCCTGATACAATGAAATGAGATTTTGTTAGCAAAGAAGGGAGAAATGTCATGACTTCTTTATAAAAAGTGTTTATCATATAGACTTTGATAAGGGTACACCACATTTTGTGTGAAAATAAAACAGAGGCAATAAATTTACAGAGATAAGGATATGATGTAATAAGGTAGCTGTTTACAATAATTTCATTGAAGTTTTATAATTGAACGTGGTTTAAAGTCCATTGTGCTTATCAAGTACAAAGGCCTCATCAAGACAGTCCATTGCAAGTTGTATTTTTACCTTTTTAAAATCTTGACAGATCACATTAAATATTATATGTTGTATTTTATAAAATGTGTTAAACTGAAAATGAATAGAAATGGTGCACTAAAACATGAAAAAACATCTTAATTTATTCCCTGTAGAAATGAGATTTACTGTATACACACACAGTGGGTACGGGAAGTATTCATACCCCTTGAACTTTTTCACATTTTGTCACCTTACAACAGGGGTGGGCAACTCCAGCCCTGGACGGCTGGTGTCCAGCAGTTTGGTGATGTTTTTGCTCTGACAATACAATTAAACCTGCTAATTGCCTGCTTAGTTGAATCAGGTGTGTTTGATCAGATAGATCAGCAAACTCTGCAGGAATCCAGCCCTCCAGGCCTTACAACCACAAACTTAAATGTATTTTATTGAGATTTTAAGTGATAGACCAACACAAAGTACCACATAATTGTGAAGTGGAATGAAAATTTTAATCAAATAAAAATCTTAAAAGTGTGACGTTCAAAAGTATCCAGCCCCTGTACTCTGATACCTCTAAACAAAATCCAGTGCAATCAATTACCTTCAGAAGTCACTTAATTAGTTAATAGAGTCCAGCTGTGTGTAATTTAGTCTCAGTATAAATACACCTGTTCTGTGAAGGCCTCAGTGGTTTGTTAGAGAACACTAGTGAATTGAACTGCAAACCTACCAAAACATGGCCGTCCACCTAAACTGACAGACCAAGCAAGGAGAGCACTGGTCAGAGACGCAGCCAAGAGGCACATGGTCACTCTGGAGGAGCTGCAGAAATCCACAGCTCAGGTGGGAGAATCTGTACACAGGACAACTATAAGTCTGCACTCCACAAATCTGGCCTTTATGAAAGAGTGGCAAGAAGAAAACTATTGTTCAAAGAAAGACATAAGAAATGCCATTTGCAGTTTGTCAGAAGCCATGTAGAACCATGTATCATTTTAATTCCACTTCACAATTACAGCACCCTCCATAATTATTGGCACCCCTGGTTAAGAAGTGTTCTTTGGCTTCTAATAAATAATTTTTTTTATATAATATCGGAAAACAATGCAAAAAAGAGAAAAATCTAAGCTTTAATTCAAGTGCCTTTATTTGGTGGGGAAAAATCACACATTAAGAAATAAATCTTTTGAATGAAATCATGTGTGCCACAATTATTGGCACCCCTGGTGTTAGTACTTTGTACAACCTCCTTTTGCCAAAAACACAGCACTTAATCTTCTCATATAACTCTTCACAAGATGGGAGAATACTGAAAGAGGGATCTTTGACCATTCCTCTTTGCACAACCTCTCTAAACCAGCCAGAGTCCTGGGTCTTCTCCTATGCACTCTCCCCACTGGTTTTCTATTGGGTTGAGGTCTGGGGACTGAGATGGCCATGAGAGGAGCTTGATTTTGTGCCTTGTGAACCATTTTTGAGTAGATTTGGCCACATGTTTAGGGTCATTATCTTGCTGAAAGAACCAGTGACAACCCATCTTCAGCTTTTGGGCAGAGGCCACCAGATTCTGATTCAAAATGTCCTGATATTTCACAGAGTTCATGATCCCATGTATCCTTACAAGGTTCCCAGGTCCTGTGGAGTAGAAACAGGCCCACAGCATCACCAATCCTCCCTCATACTTAACTCTGGGCATGAGGTGTTTTTCTGCGAACTCATCCTTAGTGTTATGCTTACAGTGTTTGTTACCAAAAAGCTCTATTTTGGTCTCATCTGACCAAAGGATATGGTCCCAATTAAAATCCCAGTACTGCTTGGCAAATTCCACCTGTTTACGCTTATGAGTATAACTCAGAAAAGGTTTTATCCATGCATGCCTCCCAAACAGCTTGTTGGCATGTAGATAGTGCCTGATGGTTGTTTGGGAGACCTCGTAACCCCAAGATGCTACCATTTGATTCAATTCTTTTACAGTGAGCTTTGGAGAACTTTTTACTTCTCTTACCATCCTTCTCACTGCGTGTGGTGGCAAGATACACTTACGTCCTCTTCCAGGCTTGTTTGTCACAGTTCCAGATGTTTTGAACGTTTTGATGATTACTCTGACTGTAGATAAGGGCATCTGCAGGTGAGTGGCTATTTTCTTTAGCTGTTGCCTGATTTATGAAGGTCAACACACATCTGCCTTACTTGAGTAGTGTATTCTCTTGTCTTTCCCTTGTTTAAGAGTGAATAAGAGAAATAGGCCTTTTTGTAATGCCATATTTATACCCCAGGGAAACAGGAAGTGACGAATTACTAATTAAAGGTTACTAGATACTTTGATCCACTTTATAATCTACAGTAGAAATTACATAAATGGTTCAAATACATTTATTTCCAAGAAATTGTTAAGGGTGTCAGTAATTGTGGAACAGGTCATTTTATGGGAAATAATTATTTCTTAGTCAGGATTTTTTCTTTCTTTCTTTTTTTTCGATTGAGCTGAAGGTTGCTTTTTTCTAAACTTTTTCAGAGTGAGATTATTCTTCTGCAAATTATTATTTTAACACATTTTAACTAGGGGTGCCAATTATTATGGAGGGCATGTGGTACGTTGTGTTGGTCTATCAATTAAAATCTCAATAAAATACATTTAAGTTTGTGGTTGTAAGGTGACAAAATGTGAAAAAGTTATGAACACTTTCCATACCCACTGTATGTATGTGTGTGTATTGCAAAAGTTTGGAGACAGCTTCTGGACATTCAGTGGTTCTTCATTATTTAAAAATGTTCTGCATTGTAGATTAATACTAAAGTCATCTAAACTATGAATAAATACATCTGTAATTATTTAGTAAACAAACAAGTAAATAAACCAGAATTATATTTTACATTCTTCACAGTAGGCACCTCTTGCTTAGATGCAGCTTTCTTGGCATTTTCTCAGTCAGCTTTATGAGGTAGTCACCTGGAATGTCTTTCAGTTAACAGCTGTGTCTTGTCAAGAGTTCATGACTTGCATTTCTTGCCTCTTAATGTGTTTGAGACATCAGTTGTGTGTCTACACAGAGAGAGAGAGAGAGAGAGAGAGAGAGAGAGAGAGAAAAAATACAAGCCACATTTTAATTTTTTTTTATAAAACATCTAATATACTTTAGGAATGCTTGTGTATAGGTATTCTGTATAAAAGCCATTATGTGTGATCTCCAGTGGTGGACAGTAACAAAGTACATTTACTTGAGTACTGTACTTAAGTACATTTTTTGAGTATTTTTACTTTACTTGAGTATTTATTTTTTGGTGAACTTATTACTTTCACTCCATTACATTTCAAAGACAAATATTGTACTTTTGACTCCACTACATTTCTAGGAAGTTTGCCATTACTCGTTCTTTTTGGATCAGCATTAGGGTTGAGTCGTTTCAGACGGATAATACATTGTTGACTAATAACAAGCAAGATATGAGTATAACTCATCAATATCCGTGAAGGAAAACTGACTCGTCCTCATTGGGTGACTGACTGTCTTCACGATCTGCGATTGGCCAGTCACACAGAGCGCCCACCCCAGTTGCCATGTTCGTGGTTTTCTCGCAAAATTGGGCTTGTTTGAAAATCTAGTCGCGGGTGACACTTCAGGGGTGGCGGGGTGTGTTTTTTGGGCTACTTTAAAAAATTACCACGGCCGCGGTAAAAAAAGTGGGTGTTGCCTTGGATGTTACGTCAACACGGCGGCAAACGTGTACAAGTCGACACTAAGGGAGATTGATTACAACAATAAGAACGAGGAGAACATAGAGTAACTAAAGGAAGGCAGTCATATAAAAAGTTTGAAATGGAGGAGCCCTTAAAAGTCACGAAAAAAGGAGAGAAGAGGACAACAGAAAATGGCAGTTAAAATTGTGTACGTGTGAGCTTGAGTGAAATTAAATAACAGATGGATAGAACTGTCCAAAAGTTCATAACAGCTCTTCATGTAACCAGAAATCACAAGGTGATGAAAAAATGTTAAGAGGATCAGAGGAGAGAACAAAGTTCAGGAGGGCAAAGAACAGAAATGAGTAAGTAAAAGTCAGGGTTTTTTTTTTGCTAATTGTTACTATTAAATATTCTTGATTGGGATATAAAACTTATAAAAGAACTAATAAAACACTCATGTTACCATATTATTAATGACTTTAAGATAAATAACAATACTGATAATAAATCCCTTATAAACAAATTAGTAAGTCGTACACTCATAGTTGTTTTGCCATTCGCTTCAAACATGTGACAGACATATATTGGGTGGGTTTTAGACTGACTTTAGGCTGGATATTTTTGTTGGACCTGGCAACCCTGTCTGCAGCCACTCTCCCGCACACAGTGACTGACTAATCTCTCTGAGCTTAGCTTCACTCTAGCTCACTGCTCTGTTCAGTACTCCTTAGGTTTTCTTCAGCTCGCCTCTATTTCGGTTTGTATGATGTTTAAAGTTACTTGGTGATCTGGTTTCGTAAAGTACGCGGTGCATTTGACAAGACAGAGCTGAAAACGGCTCGTGTCGCGTCGGTCACTGCCTCCAGTCCGGTCGAGTCTTTTTTACCATCTGCTTTCTCTTAGTTTGGCTGGTGATATAATGTCAGTTGGAAAACTGCTCGTACTGAATGCGGTGCTTTTAAGAATACAGTGAACAAGGCTGACATATAAACAACACGTATAGCAACTTCTGATCAATCCATATCAATTTCAGGCTTAAAATAATGTACAGATTTAAGCCCCACCCACTTCCGGTTAAACCACGCCCAATCAAAGAAAATATTTTCAGTGTTTTGAAATGAATTCTCTTCGGTGCCTGCAACAGACTAAAAAAAAGTTGTGACAGAAGTAAAATTAGACTAAAAAGTACAAGTAACACAATTAACCATTAAGGATGTTCCACAATTAGCAGTTTTAACTGGTGAGGTTGTCACGACTGAGTGTACAAGGAGGCATGAGGGTGTATTACTGCACACAGCATGGGTGATCTGTATATGTGTGAAGGGGCTTATAGTGGTACTTTGAAGAAGCAAATACTGCTGTCAAGCAATTGATATTTTCAGTTCCCAAAGAGTACAAAAGTATAATTGAAAGTACAGGAAATAAACTTTGTCTCCTCTGCAGACCAGTTCTGTGCTTCCACCATATTGAACATTTGTAAACTTCCGTTATGATGCAGATGCACAGAATGTGCTTACAGCTTCCCTTTGGGATTGTAATCAGATACAGGTGTTTACATGGCTGTTATTTTTTTCTATTTAATGGATTATATACAAAATTACCCATCTCAATTGATTAGATAGAAATTGTAATAGGATTGTATTCTATTTGAACTATTAGTCAGATTATTATTGGATTATTATGATGCATGTAAACGTAGCTAATGGGATTCAGTGGATGCACTTTACTAATGTCCAGAACCTGAGACTGCTCATCAGCAATTTTGCACCATCAGCAGAGCCTTGTTACTACCCAGTCTGAAGATAAAACGCTGATTTAGCATTTCTGGACCATTCGGCAGTGCTTATTTCCAAGTGTGTGTGTGTGTGTGTTGCTTTGTGGAGGTCATTGTTTGAGGCTACTCTAGGTCAACACTAATAAGATCTGACAGGCATTCCCAAGCCCAGTTGGACGTCTACTGAGTGCTTAACTCAATGAAGAAGGCTGTATTGTCATGCGGGAAACACTCATCTAAGACACTTCCTGCCGCAGCTGGATGTCATTTAATCATCGGAGTGAATTCCCTCTCACAAACGCCCTCTCTCTCTCTGCAGGGAAGTCAATAAAGGCCTTTCACATGATATACATTCAGCGTCATGTCGGAAATCCAGAGCGTCCCACTGCTGAATGCTGAGGCATGCTTCGCAAACTTCATTACCAGACGCTCGACCTGGAACGCAGACTCAGTCAGACAGAAAAAGAAGATATTAAACATACAGTGTGGAAATGTAAATGCACTTTTATTTCGGAGCAGTAATTTCACATGCTTCGACAGTAGTTTCTCATTCAGCAAGCGAGAGCCAGCTATAACCTAAAGTTTACAGCTTGTGTCTGGACAGTAGAACTCATGCAGCTGATTGCAAGTCTGGGGCTGTGATGATAACTGTATTACCACAACACTATTGTGATGCATTGTTGAGATTATCTGAAGCTGAAGTGTATACTGGCTCAGAAATTCAACCACCATCTAAAATGTCAGATTTATTTCTCATTCTTTTCCTTTAATGGTCACTGTGTGCTAAAGTTGAGCATTGTCTCTTGAAATAGTATATGGTGGTGGCTAAAGGTGGCTAAACACCATGTAACTTGCAGAACAATGACTTGTTCCAATGTACAGTGGAGCCTCGGTTGTCATCATGAATTTGTTCTAAAGTGTCTGATGATAACTGAAACGAACGATAACTGAAGCAATATTTTCCATAAAAAATAATGTAAATTCAATTAATCTGTTCCAGACACTCCAAAATATGAACAAAAATACATTGTATATAGAATATCTATAGTTTTACATACAGAACACAATGAGAAATAAACACAAAAGACTAATGAAATGGATAAATGAACATTTAACATCACTCTCAGGTTTACGGTCTGTTTTGGAGCATGCTGCTGTGGTCCAGCCGGCAGCCTTTGTTTTGTACACCTATTCTCAGATTTCTTGGCCGCTATTTGTTTTCAGGCAGTAGCTCTGTGCACCGTTGCTTTAGTGTGCCATGTTTTAGTTTGTTTTGAGTGTTATCAACAGGAAGCAATGACAAATGTACACTAACCCCCCCATGTAGAGGCTGGTTATTTACTTGGTTCTATGCAGTGTTAAATGCACCAAAATTAAAGAAATTAAAGTACTATCAGTGACATATTTACACACAACACTTATGATGAATAAAGATACATTTTTGCTATGAAAACCATCTTCTGGTTGAATCTGGGAAATGTATGTCTGGTCTAAATTCATAGATGACATTGCTATGGAGATATGAGAAAATGACCCAAAGCATGTTCTACATGTTTTACATTTTCTCCCCCAAATTGAGCAGATGAAAAATGAAATTATTGTATTTCTGCAATTTCAAGATCTTGTAGATGTTCTGGTGTGTACTGATGTATAGTGCAAAGGTGCATTTAACCGCTGTGTGATCTGTACTTTGTAACATAACGCTCAAACATCAGTGAGAGACAAAAATCAATGTGGATACGGTGTGGTCAGTGAGAACAGCGGTTCACAAGTACATGCTTGTAGAGGTTCTGCTGCAGAATCTGGTCTGAAATGAATTAATTTAGTAAATACTGAAAGGAATAGATCACTCAGATATGATATTTCAGCCAACCCCAGATGTATTTGATCAACCAAGATTTGTTTGGAATCTTCTTTAGTTCAGAAGTGGACCTGTGATTACTCAGTAATCACCTATATAGTGCAGTAGTTTTTGTCAATGTACAACCACAAGAACTGATCAGACTCAATCCTCATTCAAATCTTAATGAAAATGGCTTAAATGTGATTTAGAGCAAAATGAAAAATGAATAAATCCTCAGAGCTACAAGCAGGCACTTCAGACAGCTAGATTTTTACTTTTAATTTTTTAAATTCTCTTTTTTTTAACCATAAAATCCACAAATATGCTCAATGAAGCATTTGAAAGAGTGAAAGTGTTGACCCTGAGGTTGTAAATGTGAACATATAATGTTAAAAAGGAAGATCAAATGAAGCTATTTACAACAAAAAACATGTGAGGTTCCTTTTTTGGCAGTATGGACAGATCCTGCTGCACTGTGCGGCTTCCTTGTGGGTATCTCACCCCTCCTTTTACATGCATGTACATATGATATTGAAATCAAAATTGGTCTACCAACATCAAATAAAAACAAACAGACCTTCAAGCCAACACTTTGGACAGAAGTTGATGGCAGTGCTACATCTGACTTTGTTTTATTCTGTGAGATTGAGAACTAGCCACATGACTGATCATGCTGGCGTAATTGGTGCCTCCCAAAGGTTAATGACAGGACAAATATATATAGATGTAGAATAGCTTAGGTAGAGTAAGCTTTGGCCATTGCGGTAGAACATGAACCAGGCAGTAGGAACCTGTTATCAGGCCCAATGCCCAATTCTCATTTAGACAGCAGTCTTTTTTTAGAGGCAATACCTCTCTCATCAGCGAGACCTTTGGTGTTCCCAACATTTTGTCTTTAGTGAAATGGTCTGTTCTTCTCATTAGCTGCTTCTTAGTGGTCCCAGTGGTTGGTTGGACTTTAGCATGCTCCAGATGTCTCTGAGTGAACATGGGCTCCTCTGGGAGAGCTGCTTCTATCATTTCAAACATTTCATTCCTATCTTAACAGAGACAGAGAACCCACTGAAATGGAGAGGTGCTCTTTGTAACCATTGGCCTATTCAGCATTTTTTGTTATTGTTGGACAAATGATTGTCTATACTGATATACTGTGATATTGTTTTCTTTTTTCCCCAATGTGTTTTTGGTAGCCCATTTGTTGACTCTCTCCATCACTTGTAATGTCTGTGACTCGGGGAGGGCGCAGACTAACACAGGCCTCCTCTGATGCATGTGAAGTCAAGCTCCGCCTCTTTTCTAACTGCTGCTGATACATCGTCACTGGGCAGCCAACGCGCTCAGAGGAAAGCGCAGCCTGCCCAGTTCTGATGGATCGCCTGAGCCAGCCGACATTACTTAGTAGTGCTGGAGAGAGAATGCCATCTTAAATGCCTGGAGAGACCACGGCCAGTTTTTGCTCTCTTGGGCCCCGGTTGCTGATGGCAATTCAGACTCATGATGCTCAAATCACTATGACAGTTGAGCCACTGGGGGTGATATTGTTTTCAGTTAAAGTTGTATTTTACTGAGTATTATATATGAAACATAATTTGTATAAAATGTTCTTCCTGTTACTAAGCAGTTGTATACTGATATAAATTTTTTACCATTGGGGCTGTACAATTATAGGCATGTTTTATTTTATTTTAAACCATAAAACACATTTTATGCTAATTTCCTTCACAACTAGCATCAACATTTTGATTTATTTTGTGTAATTGCTGTATAAAACCCTAAGATTAGTCCTGCATTCAGATGGAAAATCATAAAAAAGTACAGTGGAATATTAAGAGGCTAATTAGAAATCAACTCAGTGTTTTCAAGAATTAATAAAGCATCACATTATATTGACCATATTGCCCACTACTGCCACATGGACTAACCAGCACATTAATTATGGATGGAATCTTTTCTCTAACCAATATGAACTTCCTAATAGGTCTATCCCTGCATCTTCTGTTGGATATTTCAACATTTGTAGTGGCATAGAATGTACTATATAATATTTGTGCAGGCGTCGCTAAACAGTAGAACAATGTACCACAACTCCAGAGTCTGCTAAATCTTCCTGAAGGTGTTTTGCAGTCAGACAGGGGCTCTGATTTGCCTTGCTAGCAGTCATATGAGCAGCTGTCTCTAAACTTTTTCATGGACTTCCAGACCTTGTCTTGATCTCCACTGTTTCTGTTAACTTCAATTTCTTAATTACCTTTCTTAACTGAGGAAATGGCAACCTAAGAATGCTTTACTGTCTTCTTATAACCTTCTCCTGCTTTGAGGGCCTCAACCATTTCCATTTTGAGAGTGCTAGTCAGTTGCTTAGAAGAGCCCATGGCACTTGTTTGGGACAAGGATAGAGGAGTCTGGGTATTTATAAAGCTTTAAAATTTGCATCACCTGGCCTTTCCTAATGATGATTGTGAACAAGCAGGTTTTTTTCTATTAATTAACAGGCTAATTAAGGTCTGAGGCCTCAAAGTTTTTTTTTCTTTTTTTTTACTCTAAAATTGTACAGAACCAAATTAACACACAATGTCACAGTATTCTTTATCCAGAATTGCTGGCTGCTGAAATTAGTAAATCCCACTGAAATGAAGATGTCAGAAGGAAATTGAAGATGTGAAGATTTTGTTGCTATCTTGATGAGACAATATATATGTTTTGTTATGATGTGTATGTGGTTGTTGAGTGGGTTGGGTGGTAATGGAAGAGAAGGGAGATTAAAAGATGGGATGTTACTCTTTTAATTGATGCTATTTCTGTTTTTCCTGTCCAATTTTGATTAAAAAAATGATCTGGTCTTCTGGATAAACTACTAAGTTGAAAAAATGATGGATATGTTGATGGAGACACAGACTCTTTAGGTGACTTTTGAGTTCTAGTTTTTTGGCAGTAATGCTAGCCTCACAGCTCAAGTTCTAAATTAAAGTGGAGATGTTGGTGGTTGATGAAGAAGGCTGTGCTGCACCTTCTGAAGAAATCCTGGAAGTCTTCGTAGTGAGGGAGCTGCACAGCACGCCACGCCATGGCCAGAGATTAGAGGCAGATACAGAGTGACAGCTTATCATTCTGAATAAGTTGGCTGTAGTTTTAAAAAGGGCAAGGCCTTCCTTTAGTGGTCTGTGATCATGGCCTTGGTGGCGAGGACGCGAGACAGAGAGACGGCCATGCCTTATCTCAATATAAACCCGCCTTTTATAGCCCGTTTCCTCTTAATGAGCACAACCATGAGAGTGGAAATAATGCAAATCACCTTTCCATGGCAATCTGTGTGTGTGTGTGTGTGTTTGCTCCTGTTTGCACATTTTTTGTACATTTGTTCACATACATGATGGAGTGTATGGATGTGCTCATGACTGACAGTTCAATTTCAAAAAGGGCGACCATCATTGTGACATTTTAGGTGACGAATAAGCGGAAGATGTTGGATGGATGGATGGATGGATGGAAATTGTCACATACTGTCTTCTGTGGTAACTTGCTACACTTGTCCAGTTTGTGGCCCTGAACATTTAAAAAAATTAGATAATTGCAAAAATGCCTCATAGTGACCAGGTCAGTCATTTAGGCATGCAGATTCAGATGGAGAATCATAAACAACACAGTGTACTGTTAAAGGTACAGGAATGGATGCTGTAGAAAGATTGTGGATATTCAAACTCAACAGCAGAACAAATACACCCCTCCCTTCTTCAGAAGCTCCGCCCATTGCTGTGGAGAATAACATGGTGCTAGCGAGATCTTGGCGACCAATACTGTTCCTTCACCAACATCACAAAACGAAACTGGTTCTGTGAAACGGCAGAAGGAACACAGCAACTTGTGCTTTTCAACTCCAAATGAAGCTGAAGCCAGCTTCTTTTTTTAACAGTTAATTTCTTAATTCCACCTTAAATGGTGCAGCAGTTACACTCAAGCACCTCAACCTTTTGGTTTCTTGTTCTTCAGAGTTGCCCAGTTGCCAGAGTGCTGAGTTCAGCTTGTAGCGA
Organism: Crenuchus spilurus; assembly: GCA_036984385.1. NCBI lineage: Eukaryota > Metazoa > Chordata > Actinopteri > Characiformes > Crenuchidae > Crenuchus > Crenuchus spilurus. The sequence goes on along the minus strand of BRDA01035503.1, from coordinate 2,460 downwards.
GAATTGCAGACACTTCCCTTGGTATAAAACATAATCCGGGGGCCGTGAGTGGCTCAGCAGGCTAAGACGCTGACACTATGATCAGAGGATTACGAGTTCGAATCCCGGTCATGCTGTTGGCCATCAACAGCCGGGACCCAAGAGAGCAAAAATTGGCAGTGGGTAGATGGCGTTCTCACTCTCTTTATCACTCACACATTGCAATGTTTACTGATTGGTCCATTCGGAGCTGGGAATCCTGCACTTTCCTCCGAGCGCGTTGGCTCCCCAGTGACGGTGTATCAGCAGCAGTTCAAAAAGAGACGGTGGCCGTATCACAGGCTACTGGGGAGGGATGTGCTTGTCTTGACCCTCCTATAGTCAGGGACATTGTAAAAGTGATGGAGAGTCCTAACAGAGGGGGTGGGCTAACTGGCTACTGCTACATTGGGAAGCGGATAAAAATGGGCAAAAACTTAGAATTTTTTTTTTATTTTTTTAAATGCCAGTTTGGGAGGTGGGGTCCCCCTAGGCATAAACTGTTGATCCAAGTGGAGGTTCCTCCTCCTTCAGATCAGTCTGGGGGATTTGGCTGAGGGTTAGTGTGCAGGGTCCCTCTCTGTATAAAATGTCTGAATGTTTAACGTGAGAAAAGGCATGTGTAGCATGTTGAATAGGAAGCCTTTAGCCTCATCATCTCTTGGAAGTCTTTCCATCATTAAAACATCTCACCATTGCTGACATGGCTCTTCACCTGTTTCTGACCTAAGAGCTTTTTTAGATTCTTAAAAATCTGTCATTCAGATCTCCTCTTAGGTACATCATCCATACCGTAGCCCCTCCCCTTCCTCCTGTCCTGTGCAGGAACATGAGCATGTTGCTGCAGTAGCTTTTTGTCATCTTTATTGGTTTAGAGAGCCTGTTCTATGTACAAAGACCCACACAGAACAATCAGCTGGTATTGGATTAAAATCGGTTACTGCTCCTTTAAGAGTTTATTAATAACTGTATTGATTAGTGATAAAAAGGCACAAATGAGGGCAAAGTTGAGGTTGTATATATATTGTGCAGATGAATACAAGAATATCCAACTGTTCTATGAAACAACTGGATCATTTTTGTTGAAGAGACGAGGCATGAAGTCAGTACCAAATGGGTGACTTTTTGGTTCCGGTTCTGAGTCTTGCAGCCCTAGGTGTCGGGGTAAGCAGCCTCCGCCCTTCTGCTCCTGCTCCTTTTACGTTTGCAGCGCCGCGGCCCTCCTGTAGATAAGATAAGAAACACATGCTCTTCCCACCTCCTGGCAAGGGAGTCCCAGGCGGACCTGCTGACGCACGCAGCCTCTAAACCCCTCCTCCACCCCCCACCCCAGCCTGCCTCACTCATGTCAAGCGAGTGAAAAGTAGTACCTTGGCAGACTGCCCTTGACACAACGCCAGGAAGAGTACTGTTCAGAAAAGCTGCTGTCTCTCTCTCTCTCTCCAACCATATATATCGCTGTGGTTCTGTCTCGCCTGCTTTTATTTATTATTATAAATCTTTAAAGCAAACTCACCCTCCCTGGACAAACCTGACCCCACACAAAGCTGTTGGTCTCTGAGCTCACCTCATCAAATGTGCTCCTTTCTGTAAGAGAAGGCAGTGATGAAGGAGTTCTGTTATTGCGCTCATCGTCAGCATATCCAAATCTAATTGACAGAGTAAACCGTTCTAACAGCCTTGCTATGAATTATGCAGTGGTGCAAGGGAGGAGTATTTTCTTTTGGGGCTAGAGTTTACCCTTCCAGTTCTTTATTTCCCTTCCAAAAAAAGAGGGAGGCGGCTATCCACAGTCAGCTCTTGGTAGCACGGCCCTTTTGAACACCATCATTGATGGATTTACACTGCTACTCAAATGCATTCATTTCAGAAAAATCTTTTTTTTTTCTGGCAGTTTGGAAACTGTAGCTCCGCCCCCAGATGCTCAGTCTATTATAGTAGAAGGGTGAGGTCGAACAGCGTCACCACCTTTCAGCTCCGTTTTGTTGTCTCCTACAATTTGTCGACAGTAAGTTTATAACTACAGCTGTTTACTCTCTGCTGGAAGTTTAGAACATACTTCACACAAGGAATCATGGGATGAACGAGTATTGTGGCCACACTGAAATAGATGTTTATAAAAACCTCATTTTTTTCTCAAATACACCAGAGTAGCAAATGATTAAGCAATAATATATGAGAATGTCTGCTTTGATGTGGTTGTAGGATCAGTACAACAAAGATCAGTACATTAGTGCCAATATCTCACATTAATGCATGACCCTCTAGCTCAGGGATACTCATTGCGCGGCTCCCGAGCCACATGCGGCTCGCCCTGCTTTATTGGTGGCTCACGTGACCGGTTACAAAAGTACGCCAGCACAGCCAAAGTATTTTAAAAGCATGCTACAGAGACATATACTGTAATGCGTTTTACATTCCAAGCACTTGCCCTCTCATTTT
>BRDA01035502.1:0-16685 GCA_036984385.1 Crenuchus spilurus | reverse complement strand
CTGAGCTAGTCTCTACAGTCTCTTCTTGTGAATTAAGTGGTCTCTGAGATGCTCTTTACAATCTCTCAACCATTTAGCACCTTGACTGCTAACCATAAACACCAACAAATAAAACACGGAATGCAGGCTTTGCTCAGATAGCAATAAACAGACTGAGAAGCACTAAAAGGATCATTCTACTCTATTTGAACCCATCTTCATTCTATTAGCCCTGGGCAGGTGGAAGTAGCCTAACCCTGACTAACCCTGTTAATGAGTGTTTGCTGTGAAACAATGTCTCCAATGGCCACAGCATACAGACTGGTGCATTGATCTCACATTCGCACAACATACTCTCTCTCTGAGAATGCCTTTTAGCTTTAGTGCTGTTTTTTGATGTTATAAAATGCCAGTTCAGAGGTAAGTGAATTATATTGATCCCCCTCCAGCTAGATAGTGAGAGTGAGAGAAAGTGAGAGAGAGAGAGAGAGAGAGAGAGAGAGAGAGAGAGAGAGAGAGAGAGAGAGAGAGAGAAGACAGGTGCAAGGGAAAGTAGGGGAAAGGGAAAGTTTATATATATATATATATATAAGAGAAGAGAGTGGGAAAAGTAAGTAAAAGAGAGAGAGTGTAATCTGTCTCTTTTGCTGTCACTGCTTTGTTTTATCTGGGTGAGTGTGTGAGTGGCTATAAGTGAATGAGTGAGTCGAAGAGCACTAGATGGACAGAGTGGCCCCTGAAGCACAGCTTCACCAAAATAGCTCTAATGCTTTTATTTGAACAGAAGCCTGGAGCACTGCACGCACACACACACACACACACACACACACACACACACACACACACACACACACACACACACACACACACACACACAAACTACTCTTCTTCCCATACCCCCCACCTTCTCTCACAGAAATAAACTGAGTCAACCGTGTTGGCCTCATACTGAGCTAACTCCTGAATACCCAGCATGATGCTGAGTGTTTAATTCATCAGAGCTCATCAAGGAGTCAGTGGACATTAACGAATGTCATTCAATTATTGTACTAATTTATTCTTGAGCTATACTGACATATACTTAAAAAGCAAATGTTCCTACATGATTTTTGGCTTGGATGTATATTTATAAAAGAAAAAACACGCTATAGTATACAATCTATGTGCATATGTTTTAAAACTGGTTCTTTTCACATGGTATATCTCATGTACTGCAGTATCATGAACAAGTTAAACATGTTATATTCATTACACATAAAGTATCAGATTTCAAGCTTTTAATGTTATTCATTACGGCGTATAAATCAAAAATCGTCTCAATTTTACAAATCAAGGTTCTAGAATCTGGAGGATGAGTGGAGAAGCACAGAATCCATCATGTCTGAAGTCCAGTGTGAAGTTTCCATAGTCTGTAATGGTTTGAGGTGCCAGTTCATCTGTTGGTGTTGGACTTTACCAGGAGACTTTAGAGCACTTTCATGCTTTCATGTGCTGACAAGCTTTATGGAGATGTCTTTTTCAGCAGGACGTATCACCTGCCCACGGTGCCAAAACCACTACTAAATGATTTGCTGACCATGATATTGCTATGCTTTATTTACCAGCCAATTTATTAGCTATAAGCCATGCTGATCAATATTAAATAATCACATTATGATCAGAAATATACTTTTCTACTTTAATCAATTGTTTGTGATGTATGAATGTACATAAATGTGACTGAACAACCACATCACATTGGCATTATGATAATATTCCACTTCTGCAGCCTAAACGCAGGGAGTGAATCTAAGAGAAGCTATTGCCCTCGTTTCACTCCTATTGCTGTGATAAAGAGGCCTGTTCTCCTCTTCATTTCTGATGAAGCAGCAGAAAGCTCCTCCAGTCATAACACCTGTTCTCTAATCCTGTTATGAAGGTAATGACGTTTTCTATCAAACAGACATTGCGCATTTCTCCCGGAGTAATTGCTAGAGCAGGATTTCAGAAAGACCCTCATCTGTGTGTGTGTGTGTGTGTGTGTGTGTCTGTGTGTGGTTGAGGAGATTTATATTTATTTCTTAAACCACTGCATTAATTCTCTTTCCTATTAATGGCTCTTAATTAAAACTGCTTCACTTAATCTCAAACATTCAGGGAGTTGCTGTTCACTGGAAAATATACTGTGCTTTTTCTCTTACTCACACTACCCCTAGTCCCCCCAAATGCCCTGGTCATTAAATGCTGTATAATTAAGGCATGTTTATATGTATGCTGAGTTTGACTTTAAGATGTAGAATCACTATATAATGATCACTAAAAGCAAATACATCAGACTTTAGTACTTTTGCGCTATTGTAGTACAGCAATCTTGTGCATGTTAATGGCTGACGAATTTTGCTCTTGTACATCCAGTGACATGGAGAACATCACTAGCATTGGTGCCTGTTCATTTCAAATTAAATGCTTGTTTTGATGTTTTTAAGTGTCTCCTGAAAACAAGGGATCACCAGAAAAAATGATAAAGAAAGACATGGAGAAACATGCCTTTTGGCACTAGGCATGACTTTTATTTTGCATCATCAACTATGGTCAATGTGTTTAAAGAAGTAGCCAAAGCTTTTTAAAAGCCTTGTTTTGTCTGTTCACAACAACACACACAGCTTATGAATAGCACATGACTCAGTGGAGCAGATAAATAAGTAACATTTGGCACAATACCTAATGCCAGATGTAGGCTGGAGGTGTATATTGTCCCCCAGCATTAAACTGTGGAGCAGTGGAAATGTGTTCTCTGAAATGATGGTGCACCATCCAATATTTTTGGGATGAGTTGGAGAGTTTTGAGTGATCCTCCTAAATCCCGATATACAGCATGTAGTGTATCTTCTTTGTTTTGCTCTAAAATTACATGGAATAAAAACTTAACAGTTGGCAACTGTGTTGGATATTTTTTTTGTTTATTTTATTTATTTATAGTTATTCAGCATTGGTGACATTAGCACATTACACTGAACAAAATCTATCACTTTAAGGCACAAGTCACCATATACATAAGGTCATTCAAGATTAACTGCACCCCTTCAAACAGCACATGAACAAATATTGTTCCAGTCAAAATATATTTGATTTTCTTGCTTGAGCTAATATTTAATTAGTACTGTACATTAAAAAAAATCATTAGCTATGACAGTTATCTCCAACACAATAGCTGTTAATGACACATCAGAGCTGAATTACACAGAACATAAGGTAATTTGAGGACTGAATGTTCCCGTAGATTACAGAAACAGGTAGAAATGGGAGAAATGGAAGTTTGAAACTAAAGAATATGAGCTTGCATGCATATGTATAGACAAAATAAAGTATTGAGTATAGAATGATAGTAGAGATGTAATTGAATATGAGTACAGATGTAACCAAGTATGAATAAACTGATACAAATAGGCATGTACAGGATGTGCATCTTTTTTTGCTTCCAGTATGAACTATTGTGGGAAAAAAAGAAAAAAAAAATACTTGCATTTTAGACCCACATCAGTACATGGATGACATAATACAATACATACTGTACATACTGCACTTGCCCATGTTAACCCATTGTTTTTCATTCCTTTTCACATTCAGCTGACATTTGTCTTAGTAATCTGAATTACACTTGTATACAAATACACATATTTGTTGATTAGGTGTGATTTTTTTAATTCAGATGTCTTTTTTTGAGAATGGTACAATTGAATAGTAAATCAAACAAAATCAATCAATCAATCAATCAATCAAATTTATTTATAAAGCGCTTTTTACAACTGATGTCTCAAAGCAGCTTTACAGGGTTAGTAATAACAGATATCAAATCATTAATGCCTAATCCCCGGTGAGCAAGCCAATGGCGACAGTGGCAAGGGAAAACTCCCTCAGAGCTGGAGGAAGAAACCTTGGGATTAACCAGACTCACATGGGGGACCCATCCTCCTCTGGTTTACTAATTCTACTAAGACTAAATCTAAAAAAAACACCCTTTAATGTCACAAAATTCATACAAAATGTATGCTCACATTAACAATGTGCACTGAACAACAGATGCACATTCTGTCATCCTGTTCTTCATAGGTCAGGACCCCCACAGGACCAAAAAAGAAGCAATGTTAATTTGGTGAATCATTCTCAACACGGTAGTAGTGGTAGTGTGTTAGTCTTTTTAAACATCTCAGTGTCCATGCTGGGAGGAAAATAGTGCACTAATCAAAACTATCCAGACAACAGCATCCTGTAGGGAAGATCATGTGACCACCAAATGAAGGACTACAGGATGACAAAAACAAACTATACAGTAATAGATTAGTAATGGCCTCTCTGACTTTACATCTACAAGGTAGACCAACAAGGGAGGTGTGTCTAATATCCACTCCTAACAGCACAACACAGACTAACCATGTCAGTGTCACTGCAGTGCGGATCCACCACTCAAATAATACCTGCTCTGTGGGGCTCATTGAAATACAGGGTGAATAAATTGTACAGAGAAACAGATGGACTATAGTCTGTAGTCCACTGAGTGCTACTATATAGTCAGTGGAGCTGATAAAATAGAAAATAGAGTGTTGATACAAGGAGATGGCGTTAATGTTATGGCTGATTATGAATATAATATATTAATATATAATGATTTCATATTATTCTTTTTTTTCATATTATACAGGATAAGTACACCTCATCTCACTTTTGTTTAGGGATTTCACACCTCTACCTCCATATTCCACTATCTTTGCAGTTTTTAGTATTTAGCAATTAGCACAACCTCAGACTATAGGTGGTATTTCTGTCCTAAGAGAGAATGAACGGTTACATATTGCAATGAAATGTGAGCACATAATTAAGCTGCAGATGTTTTATGATAATGTGCAGGAGGGTAGGAATTATGCTACATTCATCACTACATGGGAAATGAGAAAATGTCTGAGCTCAGAGTTGCATTTGAAAGGCCGCCCATGTCGTAATTCCCATTTAGAAAGATGGAATTTCCTGAGCGCTCCAAATTCCCTTGACATCACTTCAATATTGCAGCAACTACAGAACAAGAACAAATTATAAGTTTTAAGCCTTTTGTGAATAATAACAAAAATGTGAAGGAAAATGAAATGCTTAATTCATCCTGTACACTTCGTTTAGTCAATTCAATTAACATGTATTTGTTTAGCACAATCAGCACTTGCAGCTTGATCAAGGTATGAATTAAAGTTTGCAAATAACTGGTGGTTGTTTCTATCTATCCTTCCTAAGTTTTTATGAAGTCATTATTTCAGTTTAATTAGTGGCAGATGTTTTTTTTTCAGGTTTTGCTATTTCATTAGTTAGCTAACATAGTTAGCTTGCTAAACCTGTTACTACACCAAGCTCACTGTTATGTACTATTGCTAGTGATGACCATGGGGTGTTTTTCCAATTTATATCAATTGTGAGGGCATTCAGTCCAAATCTCCAACATGTTTTGGCATGATGCCAAGGTATCAATTCCATGCAAGACATGCAGCCAAATTAGTCTACTGTATGTTTTGGTGCAATGCCAAGATATAACTTACATTCCAGGCATGTGTGCTGATTAATTTATGGCATGTTTTGTTGCAATGCCAAGCAATGAATTGCATGCCAGGCACACAGCCCAGTTTCTTTCCTGCATTTTTTGGCACAATGCCAAAGTATTCCTTCATTGCCAAGCATGCAGTCTGATTATTTTCTTGGCAGTTTTGGCATGATGCCATGCTATCAACTGCATGATGGGTACACAATCCAATTACTTTTCTGTATGTTTTGGCACAATGCCAAACTAGCACTTGCATGCCCAGCATACAGACTGATTATTTTCTTGCATGGTTTGGCATGGCGCCAAGCTATCAATTGCATGAAGGGAAAGCAGCCCAATTACTTTCCTGCATGTTTTGGCATAATGTCAAGTTACCACTTGCATTCTGGACATGCAACCTAATCAATTTCTTAAATGTTCTGTCATAATGCCAATCTATCGTAATATATATGCAAATTATTGCAGTCTGGCCCATAGCCACTATCAAAGGACCTATTCATGCTCATAGCCACAATACGATACAGTACACTGCAGACCTACATGCCCATTTGTGAATGCATGCCTGGGCACAATGCCCGCATGCTTGGCTCATGGCCATCCTTCTGCTAATTCACTCATGACACCTTTCACTCTTTTAATTAACCTTAATAACATACTAATCTACTCTTGTACAATCACCTAACCTCTACTAACAAAATTCTATTAACACACTGTTCACCACTAAGGCTTGTCCTTAAAAGTATTTTTTTTCCTGGTCAATCAACCATGCCACTTTGGTTTAAAAGGCATTTTCTTACATGTTTTGCCACTTTCAGACACTATTCCATCCTCATCACCACCAGTTTGATCTTGATTCAGATATCCAGAGTAGGCTCCACCTCAATCATCTCTCTGGCAGGACCTGTGAAATTTAAACTGGGCCTATGCCAAAAGACTTACCATCAATTACTTCAGTTATTGTTATCCTCTTTTTGGTTAATATTTATTATTTATTATAATTAATATTTAAATATGCACAACTTACACAAGAGCACTCAATCAAAATAACAACCAATCAAAGCACACCATTTAAGTATAAAACAAATTGATGTACATTACTCTTTTGCCATTTTTCAGCTGCTGATGATCCTTGCTCCCTCTCCACCAATGCCAGTTTGATTCCACTCATTATATCCAGGGTATGCTTTGCCCTAGAAGTCTCTGTGGCTGGACCTGAGACAGATTGTTCAATGTGAGCCCCAGATTTTAAATGGGGCCATGCCATAAGACTTATTACCTTCAATTACTTTAATTCAATTATTGTTATCTTTTTTGTTATAAATTTTTGTCCTTAAAATCCTTTTGGCAGAACTCTATAAATTGTGAGTGGCCAATATTCTAGACTTAGGGCTGAGCATTTCTTCTAAGTAGTCTGAACAGGAAACAGCATCAGTGATTAATCAGAGAAGCAGTAAACTGTGAACATTAAGACAATTAACTAAAATTAACTGAAAACTTGAAAACTAGACATGGATTTCAAGCATGTAAGTATACAGATTAAACTTCTTGTCCAACTGGTGGACCAGTGGCACATGCTGGTGGCTCCACGGGGGGTGACTCTGTTCCTGAGGTTTGACATGCAGGAACTTGCTTCCAGGGTTGAAATGAAATTGCATGCTTTCATGTGAATGTATCTAAAGAATCTGCCAGTGACAACGATGTGGTGGAGGTGGAAAACATTTTGAATTGGAGCATTTTCCAGTTCCCAGTTTTCAGGTCAATATGGACTATTTTTGAGTAGATGCTTATTTGAAAATGGCACTTGACTTTCTGTGGAGTCATCTACTTGTTAATGCATCTTTCAAAGCCCCTTAACCCTTGGATGCATGAATGACCAATACCTACACTCTTCCATGAGTGGGGTCAAAAATGACCCCAATTAGAATCAATGTGTTTTTGCAATGAATGAAAAAAAAATTCCTTTAATTTTGGTTAAAGGTGATTATATTTATTATATTTGGGTGAACAAAAGACTGATTTTACATTTAACATTCATATTTATAACTTTTATAACATTTTTTTTACAAGAAATAACATCAAAAATCTTCAAAAAATATTGTTAGTATGTCCATGTGTCTGCAGGACAAAAAAGAAAATGAACATACATAATACCAGAACACTGTTCACTCACATTTGCCCACACAAAATTATTTTCTCTATTCACTGTGTGCAATTGTCACAAACTATTTGCTTTTGGCTGTGACCATTGCACACTGGGGTACTGCATTTCCAACAGCAATTGGTGGCTTTGCAATCTTTGTTTCTTGGACACATCTGGCACCTCTTTCTCTTCTGTCTGCCCTCTGTGCCTCTCTCCTGTTACTGGTTTGCAGTTTTTGTCACTCCACACCTTCCCATTGCTTCAGTGATGTAGGTTGGTAGGTTCGGGGTACCTTCCAATCGACTTTTCATGTGAGGAGTAGCTGTAGCTGGTCTCCGAGTAGCCATGATAGTCTAGATGAGAAAACATAAAACAGACAATGTTTGAATGACACACAAAACAATAAATCAATGTGTAGCTATCTAAGTAAATGTCTGTGCATTTATATGTATGTAAAAGCACAGACATGCATGTGCGCCCGCACACGCTCACACACACACACACACACACACACACACACACACACACACTCACACACCTACACACACACACACCCCAATCAATAATGATATAATAGGTTACCTAACAGGTTAACTTTTATTACAAGGAATCATGAATACAGTGAGTCTCTACATAACAAATGCAGTAATATCACCTAGTTTACTAAGCTAGTGTAATGTTAGCTAACTAAGTAAGCCAGCTAACACAGTACTAACATTACTACTAACATTATTTTGTAGTTAGCTAACTAGTGTCTACTTTGTTAACCAACATGATACTCTATGACAGAAAAGGCATGGAGTTGATAAATGAAGATAATACTTACATGTATGCTGCTGTGACCTCCTGGAGGTGAGAATGCAGGCATCAGATGTGTACATGGGACAGAAAATGTATCCTGACAGTCACAGTTGGTAAGAATCAAAGGTTCCCAAAGCAAAGCCTTGAGATTCTGTAGGAAATGCTTGGGGTCATTTTTGACCACGCTTATGAGAAACTAGGGTAGTGACACAAAAACTGCAATTTCTTAAAATGTATAAAAACATTTTTAAAAATTCAAATGGCCTCAAGTCACAAACATGTTTTATGAGGAATACCTGGAATATGGAACTTTTAATTTCAGAGATTTTGAAGAATAACAACTCTCGGGGTCATTTTTGACCCCACTTTTGCATCTAAGGGTTAAGTACAAATGTTTCAAATGTTTACAAACATGTCTTAGCATGCATAGAAACAGAGGGATTACAGTCTGATGTTGTAGAACTACAGAGTTCACCTATACGGTAAATTGAGCTGATAAAATGGACAATGAGTGTAGATACATGGAGGTGGTTTTAAGTGGCTGGTTGGTGCATATACTGTATATATACTGCACAGTGAAACTTCTCTATATGTCTGTTTCTACATATAACTCCCTCTACTTATTATGCATCTCACACTGTGACTTTCTCTCACAGCCCAGTCAAGCAAATGAGTCAGAGGAGACACTCCAGCACAGGCCCAATGCGGAAAGAATGGTGTATGTGTCTGTGTACCATACCAGACGTGTAAGCACTACTAAACATTAAGAATAAAAACAGGACCACAATACTGTTTTTGAGAAGAAACAGGCAAATGCTTAAAGAAACAAAAAAGCCTAATCTGATAAACAGACTCGGAGAGGTGTGCTTGAATTTCTAAGAGACCTCTACACAAGCACACCCTCCAGTTAAGGATGTATTTAATACAAGCTTTTCTCTGTTAATTTCCCTTTCTTCGCCTCATTATCCTCAACACAGGCGATCACACGAGTCTTCGCACCACACACACCAACACTCACATCTGTCCGAACACCATGCTAAGCTTTAAATAGCTGGAAAATGATTCTGGAGCTACAAGTAGTGAAGCCGCTGCAGTAGCATACTCACTGCCTGGAAGTGTTAATGTGATGCTAGCTATTTAATATGTTCATGTTAATGGCTCCTTACAGTCTTTCACCCCCCATGCCCCAAGATAATGGATTCCACAGCAGCTTTAGGATGAATGTGCAGAGGTGGAGAAACAATAGAAGAGGTTATTTCCAGTAGCTTTAAGACACTGTAAGGTACGCAGAAGCCATCGACACATGAGTCACTGCATAGTGTGCAGTGCATAGACACTGTAAGGTATATATAGATTATTGACACACAGTTTTGGAAAAATAAAAAGTCAGCCAAACTCAAAATTTCAAGGCAACTTATTACACTAATTTTATTTTAGTTCATTCAACTTGAAGTTCACCCAGCTCTAACTTCTCAGCTTAATCAGAACTCTATTAATTAGCAAATAAAATACAATACATTTTTTATCCAATTTCCACACCAACCAGGACTCTTCATCACTCAATGACATCATTTCCTCCTCTTGGGCTTCAGTTTTGGGACTTGAACTCACAGTCTTTAGATCACATGGTGAATGAGCAGATAACTGCTTCACTCATATGCAACTGATTAAGCCTACATTCCTTTTCACATTACAATAGCATGCTTTTATGTTTTAATACTGTATTTATCTTTGTGTGGTAGTGATAGGTGCAGCGCTCTGTGTTTACCCATCAGTGGTAAGATCTTGAAAACCCAGCCAAAACCCTGGTGATGCTACAGCTGTCTATACCTCGGAACCCATTGTGTGGGGATGGGTCTATTTGTGCTATGTGAATGAAAGTGTCACAGATAGCAGCAAAGATAATTCAAAATACAGTTTATAACCTTTACCAATGCAGAACTCAAAATTATTATTTAGTAGGGCTGTCAAATGGAAAAAAAAAGATCAATTTCAGAATTCCATATAGTTAATTGTGATTAGTCGCGAGTGATTCCGCCACCCACCACATGGAGTCACCAGAGAGCGTGAGTGAGTACAGATATCACTACTGACACTGCAGAAGAAGAAGTGGTGCAGCGCTGTGTAAACAAATGTGTCTCACTCATTTTCTAAACATTTTGAAATGGAGGAAGAAACAAAACTTTTTGGACAGGATTTTATTGAAACACCCTGCAAGTGAAAGAGAGGAAAGTGTGGTGAAAAAAGCAAACATCACTGAAGAAGATATTTAATGTTAATATGCTTAATGAACCAGTTTATTTCTTTACATTCTCTTTTATTAGGTATTATTATTTTTTATACATTATTTGTTATTTATATAGTAATTTTTTTTTTTATTTAAAAACAAAATTTATGTGGTTTTTGAGGGGTTGGAATGGACTAATAGCATTTAAATTCATTTTAATGTGAAATTGAATTTGATATACGCACTGACAATTTGGGGGGCAGGGGGGACATGTCCCCTGCACTCCTTCACAAAGCAGTTTTGGTTCCCTGCAGTTTTTGCCATCTGAAAACAAGGTTACTCTATGTTAATTGGAGAAGGTTCAAGCAATAGGACCAAGCAGAAAACGGCCACTCAAGTGGAAGCCGGTTTTCTTTTAGACCGCCCACAAGCTCACAGATTGGCTCTGCCATTTCTTGCTAACGTGTGATTGGCCATCACTGCTATCATTCCATCAATCAGTCCGTTTTCACCTGCTACTGTAAGTTGTTATCATGTACGTTTGTTCTGCCTGGCTCACATTGGCTGGATGGATTTTAATATCTGAGGTTTCATATTAAAACCCATTAAGATTTTAATCTGTGTCTGTGTGCATGCGTCTACTAGTCTGTGATAAGCCATCCGTGTACATGCCTTAGTTTAACTATTGTCAAAATAATTTACAAATTGTGCTTATTTTGACAAAAAAAAATTAGGTATAATTTTATGTAAATGTGGTCTGCTATATGATATATTTAACTGAAATTGCTGGTCTGAACAACCAATGATTTATAAAGGAAAATCATGAATATTATCAGGGGTGCCCAAACTTTATCATACCATTGTAATCTTGTGTATAATTGTGTATCCTTCCTTTTTTATATGTATTTGTAATGGTTTTGTTTGAACAATGTCTGAACTGAATAGTGGTTTGGACTTTTTGTACTTGGCTCTGGATAAGAGCATTTGCCAAATGCTGTTAAATTAAACATACACATTAATGTCAGTTTGAGAAGAAACTCAGACTCATGTGATTAAAAATAAATCACATCATTTTTCTTTTGGTAAACATTGAAAATTGGTCCCACAGACTCAAACACAACACATGGGTAAATGTCTTAGCATAGGCTGCATTTTGTAAGTGTCTGGCTAAAACAAAATCATGTTTAGCTATTAGAGTAATAGTGCATGTATAAGGTGCAATAAGTCTAAGGTTGTATTTGAAATGGAAAAATCTTATGTACATTCTGAATATATTACTTTCTTCAACCATCATGAATCCACAGTGCCTTCTCAACACTGATTCCAGCCTACAGTATAGTTTGAACAAGCTAATTGGATATTGCCTGGCAAAACTCGGCATGTCTTATTAGCAGAAGTTCAGAAATTCTCAACTTTTCTTCACCGTCTTCACCTGCTTTGATCATCTGCCGCTCCCACATTCCCCCCATGCAGGACTGTCGCCCGTCGCCATAGAAATCAGTGGGAGGCAAAACGCTTGACTTCTCTGTAATGTAAATGCAGAGTAAAAAGGTGAGATCCATTTTCAGCTTGCTCTTGTACCATGAACATTCAGAGTAGAGCCACAGAGAATTGAAACTTTTCAAGGTCATCCTGACTAAAGAGGGGAGCAGCTGCAGTACTTCTGAAGAAGCCCTTCTCCTGGGGCACAAAAGCAGAGGCTTCAAATAAAGCATATCTGTTTTCTTTAAAGGCATAATCAGGAATATGTTAAGCTCACTGTTTATTCTAAAAGTTTTAGTTGGTCCTCAGTGCCACTACTGTAGCCTACTCTAAACTTGACAAATAATATACTCATATCTCATTTCCAAAAATCTGACTATTTATCATGAAATAAATCCATTTGTGTTGATAATTGAATAATAAAAGTAAACACGTATTGTTTATATTAATTAAATGTAACGTGACATACTATTTCAGGCCTTTTTGTTTTGATGCTGATACTGTTTGAATAGTAATTTACTCAAACTTGAAATTAAGTATTCAAATGTTCTGAAATTCTAGATTTCTGATTTCATGAGCTCTAGGTCATACTAATCAAAATTAAACCAAAAACAGGTTCTAAAGCTAACTTTTAATGAATATAAAATATAGGACAAATTTGAATTAAATTACAAACACAACCCTATAAGAAATCAAAGTAAACATATTATTTGTTCATTTTTCAATATCATTAACTTTTTTTAAATACATTATTCATTCAAGGCTATACAGAGTAAGTAGTAACGGTGCCTCCCTTTACACTCCATAAGGAGAAAAGCCCACCCAATTAACTTCTACTTTAACCCACCTACAAGCCATGTAAATGCAGAAAAAAAAACAAATGTGGGTAGTTTACAACAATTATCCTAGGCAATATCTTAGTTAGCTATGAACTTCTCTGTTTGAACATGGGCAAGCTCAATAGCGGGGACATAAAAAGAGTTAAATATAATTTAAGCTTGTTTCTGAACTTTTACTTTGATCTTCGCTTTGAATGTCTGACATTTATAATCTTCTCCTTACTTTTGCAGGAAGTTAAGGGAAGATTAAAAAATAAATAAATGATACACTCATATGGGACCCCATGTGGCTAGGAGACCTTAAGTGACTGCTTGTAGTGCTTATAGCAATAAATGTTCCTGCTCTGAAATCTCCTGTTCGGAGCTGTTGATACGGTGCTTGGCTAATTCCTTTAATTACTGTGCAATCAGAGAGGTGCGCATGGCATTTAGCCTGCTGTCCGAGGATCAAAGCCACGTTGTGTGCTTAGCCCCTGAGAGTGTTTCATTAAGTCACTTTCGCTCAAGCAGCAACACTGCCATGCACTTCCAGGAATGATAAAACACAAGAGGACAGAAAAGCATGTCGACCATGGATACAGAGAGAGAGAGAGAGAGAGAGAGAGAGAGAGAGAGAGAGAGGGCAATCGACTACTGGATAAAGACAAGCAAGACTTATATGTTTACATGGACATGAATATTCATGAGTGCATGCTCATGTACTGAATGCACAAGGGTATTTGTATTACAGACACAATGATATGTATAACAACATTACACTGCCTGTCAAAAGTTTGGGGATATCTTGCCTTGCCATTTCCATACTAGACATCAAGATGTTGGAAAAGGGTGATTTTCTGTTTTATTGGTAGACACTGAGTTGGGTTCCCCCGAGACAAATGCCAGTCCAGAGTGGGTGTGTGGGAGGGAGTGTTTGGGGAAGTGATGGCTAAAGTCAGTTCAGCAGGAGGATGGGGGAGGTGTGTTGTTTGGGAGACCATCAGTGATCATCTGTCCAGAGGGGAGACTGAGACACATAGAAAAGGAGGACAGAGCACAAACTTTACTTTCACTTTCAAAACACAATCGGAGCTGGAACTGCCTTGACCCTACTGACAGTTCTGGGCAAAACACAGTGCCGAGTGATACACTGTTAATGGCAGGGTTGTTTGCACATGCTCATCTCTGACTCTGGGGTAGACTGCCAGAAACACTATATAGACAAAAGTATTGTGACACCTGCTGACTCATTATTTCTTCCAAAATCAAGGGTATTTAAAAGAGTTTATCCTGTTTTGTTGGAGCAACTGTGTCTAATGTCCAGAGAAGGTTTTCTGGTAGATTTCAGAGAATTGCTGTGAAGATCTGATTGCATTCAGCAACACTGCTTGCAACTCAAAGTAGCTAAATGTACCTGAAAGCATTCATTAGAAGGGGTGTCCACAAACATGTGGACATATAGTGTATTATCAGACGTACCCCACACAAAGCCTTAAATATGCGTAGTTCAGAAGGAGACTGCATACTAGGGGTGCAGGAAAAATCGCTTTGAGCTCAAATTGTGTTTCCAACAGAATCGATTCTCATTTTCAAAAAAAAAAATCAATTTTTTTTGCGAGTGTGGATGTGCCTTCTCAGCCACCGTAGTGCTAGGCAAAACAAGGAAGCAGTGTGGGCTATGTACAGGCATGCAAGACAAGTTGCGGTCTTTGAAAGCAACCATTTGGAAACACTTTGGATTTTACTGTCAACCCAGCCCGGGTAAGAAAGGGCTTGACGTAACTCATGCGATTTGCAGAGATTGCAACGGTGAAGTAAAGTATTTCGTTCATATTTGAAAGAATCGGACAAAAATTGATTCGTGACCCCAAGAATCGATTCTGAATCGATTTGCTCGATTCCCAAAGATTCACAGGCCTACTGCATACAATTTTCACCCTCCCCTAATGGTGTTCCTGTCCCAATCACATGATGAAAGATGCAATTGTTATTTGAAAAATGGCTGTAAGCACATGCTGATGTCTTGCTAGGTTTGGTATGCAAAGTATTGCGACACATACCCCATGCAAAGACTGACAAACTGTCATTTGATTGGTTTTACTATCAAATCAGTAGAAATGATCAACTGGGAACACAGTGGGAGAAACAGATGAAATAGTTCAAATTTAAACTGCAGATAAACAAATGCATTGAAAATCTTCTGCTCCAAAAGCGATTTCAATTTCTCAAAAAATCTGAGAGCTGATGAATGCTGACATCATAACAAGAGGATAAAATGTGCAGCTTATTTAGGTGCAACCAGGTAATTTTCTTTTCTTAAAATAAACCCACCTCATCTTTATAATGTTAATATATTTCAAAGAAAGCATCCTTGTTTTATTAGAAACACTGAAAAACTAGGTGTCCCTAAAATCTGTACAGGCAGTGTACACTTACATGCATATTTATGAGTGTATTCTTACATAATGAGAATCCAGGAGTATGCTATACTTTACAAAAAAAGATAATGTACTCAGTAACTGCACACAAATGTAAAGATGTAAAACTGTTAAAGTGTTAGATTGAGATCACAGCAAGTGTGACTGAACTGAGCTGGAGATGATCATTACTGAAACACTGACACTCTGATCAGTGACAAAAAGGCTCCAACTGAGCTTTAACATACCCTGCCTATTCTCTTAAAGGAGCAGCACAGTACTGAGAGAGTGAAAGAAGCTGAACAAAAGAGAGACAGGGTGAGAGCAAGAAGGTAGAAACATGGAGAGTGTCGAGAGAAAGAGCCAGTGTGAAAGAGACACAATGAGAGAAAATGTGAGATGTAGAAATAGCAAAGAAACTATGGGAGGCTGCTTAGGGTGAAATAAACTGCAATACACTAAACATTGAAAGACTAACGCTGCACTCTGAACATTCACTGTACTGTGAGGTAGTGCTGGTGTGTCATTGTTTAGTGTGAGTATTTCAGTGTGTAGTGTGTTTCAGTGTGTAGTGTGAGTGTTTCTGTGTGTAGTGTGAGTGTTTCATTGTGTAGTGTGAGTATTTCAGTGTGTATTGTGAGTATAGCTGTGTGTAGTGTGTTTCAGTGTGTAGTGTGAGTGTTTCAGTGTGTAGTGTGAGTATTTTAGTGTGTAGTGTGAGTATTGCGGTGTGTAGTGTGAGTTTTGTGGTGTGTAGTGTGTTTCAGTGTGTAGTGTGAGTATTTCAGTCTGTAGTGTGAGTATTTCAATGTGTAGTGTGAATATTTCAGTGTGTAGTGTGAATATTTCAGTGTGTAATGTGAGTATTTCAGTGTGTAGTGTGAATATTTCAGTGTGTAGTGTGAGTATTTCAGTGTGTAGTGTGAGTATTTCAGTGTATAGTGTGAGTATTGTGGTGTGTAGTGTGAATGTTTCAGTGTGTAGTGTGAGTGTTTCAGTGTGTAGTGTGAGTATTGCGGTGTGTAATGTGTTTCAGTGTGTAGTGTGAGTGTTTCAGTGTGTAGTGTGAGTATTTCAGTGTGTAGTGTGAGTATTGTGGTGTGTAGTGTGAGTATTTCAGTGTGTAGTGTGTTTCAGTGTGTAGTGTGAGTATTTCAGTGTGTAGTGTGAGTATTTCAATGTGTAGTGTGAGTATTGCGGTGTGTAGTGTGAGTGTTTCAGTGTGTAGTGTGAGTGTTTCAGTGTGTAGTGTGAGTGTTTC
>BRDA01035501.1:0-26408 GCA_036984385.1 Crenuchus spilurus | reverse complement strand
AGTAATTCAGTTACTAACTAAGTTACTTTTTTTAACAAGTAGTGAGTAACTATAACTAATTACTTTTTTAAAGTAACGTTCCCAACACTGGTTCTTATACAGAGTCTATGGTTGACCTTGTGGGTTGGCATGAGAGCATTTTCAAGTCAGTTTTGCATTCTCATGTAAATTTGTGAAAAAATCGTGCTGGTGTGGATGAAGATTTCCAAAATGTGTAGAGACATATGAATGAGGCCTAAACTCCACAACCCCTCAGGCCTGTGTACTCAGCTTACTGCTTTACATGTTTCACAACATGACTCAAACTACATCATCATCTGCTCATGACACTTCTGCTGTAGGTCTCACTGACAGCCTACAGTACAAATGATGTGAAACTTCTCACTGTGCACGGACCACCACCTGTCTCTCAGCATAGGAGATAATTGTCAACTTCAGGAGAGTGTGCATGACAAATGTTCCTTTAATCATCAAAGTCGAGAAAGAACAATGAGTACCTTCAAATTCCTTCAAGTGCTCATCACTGATGTCTTTTCCTGGAACTTTAGCAGCTCAAATCTCATCAAAAAGATCCAACTGCAACTCAGAAATTCAACCTGTCCGCCCAGATGATCTTCAGCAGGTTATAAATTAACAGATTATGCTGTTCTGATATGACCAATTCACCACTGAGGTGCTAACATTAGTTGCTTTGTTCTCCAACCATCTGGCAGCCATACATGTTGTTCTAAATTTACATTATTTAAATGTAGAATGGTAGTACTGCAGTACTACAATGGTAATACTACAGTAATACAGTTTAACTATAACAAATTACAAATAGAAAATGTTGGTGTTTTCTAAAACTTAAAAAATATATTTTTTTGTATTTTTTTTAGGTATGTTGGATTTCGTAATAATAGTTGAATTCTATACATTTGCTTACATCCGGAAACTGTCTACCAGAGATTTTCACTCACCTTTGACATTGACTTTAGTATTAGATTTATATTTAAATGACTGATCCGCTTAAATGTTCTTCTTGAAATATGTCCACTATACATGTAATGAATATGAAATATATGACAATTTTGAAATTGATTTTAATTATGAATGCAAAATGAGATTTTTCACCATGTTCTCATTTTGGAGATGCATTTTTGGAGACATAAGCAGTGTGTATCTGGTTAAGGATGAGTTAAAGACAGTGGTTGAGAAGGAGCAAATGCTATGAAGACAGGGCATGGGGGTCATTGGTTTGTGATCGTTTGGAAAACTAGAATACCTTCATTTGACAGATATATTAGTGTTTGGTTTCTTTAATAAATGTCTGTGAAAATGGCACCATTGAGATAATGCTGCTGGCCAGTAGCTGAGCTCAGGGTACTGGAATGTCTAGCCACAGAAATGCTCATTTAGCCCCCTACCCAGAGTAAAGACCATTATCATCATCATCATCATCATCAAGAACCCCCAACTCAACCTCATCCATGCCTTAGACCTCTGAATAAGCCACTCTCACCAACTTTTGAGGTGCTTTTCTTATTTAGAGGACACCTTTTGTGCCTTTCCATACACTAACCATCCTTCAGAAGTCATTAGCACGAGACTTGAGAAGTGCAATGTGACTCAGCCAACAGCTGTAGGAAACTGATTATGAAGAAAGAATGATGACGAGATGACTCGAGGGGATTTTCCTTTCCCACATGCAGTGTTTCCAACTGATAAAATGACTTCTTTCTTTAAAAACAATAGTGGTTACACTACAACCTTCATTCTCATCCTCATGTCTCAAATGCAAAGTTATGATCTGATTTAAGGTCTTTTTACTGAGAGGACAGTGTGTATAGCTGGGTGAGATCTCATTATATCACACCTAAAACGTTTCTGATCTAAGCCAGTCCAGCTCTAGTGGCATCTCTACTATGAGTTACTATTCAAACAGTATCATCTTTAAAACAAGGCTTGAAAAACATGTAAACAATATAAAATATATACCTTTCTGCATTAAATTATGAACACAAATGAACTTTCCTATATTCCTCCAAGGTTTATGAGATGCCCTAGTTTGCCTTGCATGTCTTAGCCAGCAGTGCAACATAACATGCAAATCCACTGGAACTGCTCAGTACTTGGATGGGAGACAACAGGACAACAAGAGGTGCTGTTCCTGTGTTCTGTGTGGATCCCAGTGCTCCAGTGCATTGACAAGGTCACTGTACCATGTTAACATCTCATTCAAATAATCCTGATTCTGTGAGGTCCCAGCTAAGTGTTCCTCCTAATCATCTCCATCTTCATAAACTGGCCCAGTCTCTCCTCACCTCCCTGTCTACACTGCAAAAACAGCACTACTTAAAATAAGCCAAATATTCCTAAATGTGATCAATTTGTCTTGTTTTGAGAAAAATAAAATCAGCCAATGGTGTAAGCACAAGTGTTTGGCTAGAATTCTTCTAACTAGCAAATGTATCTAACTCATATTAAGAGATTAAGATCAACCAATTTAGCCAATGTGATTTTTCACACAAACGGAATTTGACCTCCGCTTTTATCCCATTCGTGCAGTGAAACACACACACACACACACACACACACACACACACACACACACACACACACACACACACACGAACACACTAGGATGTGAGAATTTGTGCCCGAAGCGGTGGGCAGCCCTTATCCACCGGCGCCCAGGGAGCAGTTAGGGGGTTAGGTGCCTTGCTCAAGGGCACTTCAGTCATGTCCTGTCTGGGGATCGAACCAGCGACCTTCCAGATCCTTACCACTAGGCCATGGCTGCCCAAAGAAAACTGTGATTCTTACTATCAAAAATGGCTTTTCTTAAGAAATATTTTATTTAACGAGTGTTATGAACTCTTGATTTAGAGTCAGTAAATACATTTCTTAAACTGAGAATTTGTTTAAGTGGCCTTATTCTTTAAATAAGAACAATAATCTTATTCTTATTCTGGAATTTCAACTAAACCACAGTCAAAACCCTGTAAATAAAGCTCAAGATGAGCTGAAATATCTCATTAAGAAAAAGTTAGACAGATGTTCTTAGAATGAGCTGAATTTTCTTGTGCTAAACTTGCTTGTTAAGAATATTTTTTTTCGACAAAAATAAGAAAAAATGTCTATAAACAAGTTTTATTTTACTTTCTTAAAAATCGTTTTTTTGCAGTGTTCTGGTGTGGACTGGCTGCAGGTGGATGCTGAAAATGAGTGGAGGTTGGGCGACTCTCTAATGTCTATTCCAAAGGTCAAAGAGCTTTGATTGTCTAGAAAAGCAGCTGTACGTAAGTCAGTTTGGTTTTGGAATCAGGATTGCTTGGTTTCATATGGCAGAGTGGAAACCCCACAAACCCCAGGTCAATCAGTAAGACACAGTACGGAAAAAGTGACCCTGTTCTGCTTTCTCTTTATTTTTTCACCACAAAACATTCTGCATACTGTGCAAATCTCATGCATATAAAGCAATTTCTTGGCAGTCGTGAGACATTTGTGGAAAAGAGAGAGAGAAGCTGATAGATGATATGTATATATTCATTTTTGCATTCATTTGTTTCTGTCTGTTCTGGTCTTTCTCTATAAACATCATGAGAAGTTAAGAAAATGGCAATAGCTTGTGACAGGACATCATTTTTTTATTACCAAAGCTAATTACATTTACACTGAAGAAAAATTATTATATTATTTTAAAGTGCCATCAAGTTGATTCCAACTCCTGGCAGCCATTTGGATAGTGTTTTTCTAGACCCGTCTTCTGTTTTGGTCTTCATGATCCCTCTTATTGTATCCATCCATCTTGTTGCTGTTACTCTTCCTCGATTATCTTCAGCTGTCTTCTCAAGTGAACTAGGTCTTCTCATAATGTCTCTTATGGTCACCAGGAGTTAGAATTGATGCCCAAAGATATTTGCATTAAAGGTTCAACTTTGATGAATACATGACTATTTTAAGAAAAAGAGAGGAAGGCAGTTGTATACATTTCTACTGATATGATGGCCATTTCCCATATTGTTCCACTTCAGCCCAGGAAACAGAAGTGAAATAAATGAACGTAAAGATGCGAGACCGTGTCTGATGTCACTGGAGTTTATCTCTGATGTTTCTCACAGTGATACATGAAAACATCAGAATGAGGTGTTATGTTTTGGGTCTAGAGTTGTTTCTCAATACAAAGCACACCACCTTTGGAACAGCGTACGAGTACAAACTCTAAAATACAGGAGGACTCTGCAAGGTCATTCTGCAATGGGAATACTAGCATAATTGTTGTAGATGCTGGATTAATTAACAAATAATAAAGACAAATGATGTATTTATATTAAATTGGGTCTTGGGTTCAAGTCCCCTTTTGTGTGGAGTTTCTTCTTCCCATGTCTGCAGGGGTTTCCTCTGGAGTCTTCAATTTCTCACACAATCCAAAAGCATGGAGATCAGGTGAATTGGGTGCTCTAAATTGTCATTGGGTGTGTGTATGTGTGTATCTGTGTATGTGTCCAGTGGTGGATTAGTTCACTGTAATGCCCCAGTGCCAATGAAGAGGTAATGACCTCACCACAACCCTGAACTGGATTAAGCAGTTAAGAAGATGAATGAATGGATGGATGGATGGTATTACTACTACTGACACATTTGTGCCAGCAGAAAATTTCAAAATGATGTCCCGAGCTGTTCTCTGCAATAAGCATTGACTGCTCGATACATTAGCTGGACTGTACATCTCTGATAACATCAGAGCTAATTTGAATGTATTCCTCTTTCTCAATGCACCACATACTTGAAGTCTAAGCAACTACATTCTCACCTAGAAAATTTCAATTGGACACACAACAAGTGTAACTGCTGTGAGTTTTGTCTTTTGTCAGATTGGTGTTCCCGGATATCTGCGTGTTCAAGTCCACGCAAGTCACATCATGATGCATCCTTGATAACATGAGCCAAGCAAGAACACATCCAGTCATTTGGACTGTTTGGACTGTTGAATGGAACAGTACTAGTGACTGATGACGCTTCCCAAGTCCACAAGAACAGACAACAGCCCAGAGTGACAGGATATAATAAAAAAGTGAATGTGCACAGTCATTGGCCGATGTGCTTGCACATGGAGGAGTCTGACCTCTGCATTTAACCCATCTGTGCAGTGAAACACACACTAATAAACACACTAGTGGGCAGTGAGCACACAGGTTCCTAACCATCAGGCCACGACTGCCACATAATAAAATGCAAGAAACACAAAACGTATTATCTGTTAGTGTTAACCAATCTCGTTGGCAGATGTAGGCCTTCATTATTGAGGCCAAAGCCATTCAGAGTGTCAACACTGCAGCCAAAGCATATAAACTGTACTCTGCCTTTGTTAGAGAGCTGTTCCTCGAGCTCCAGTTTATGCAACAGTCGACAAAGTCCTGAGATGGATACCACTGATCAGATGGCCATATAAAGTGAAGGTGCTGGTGTGTGTTCAGTGTCCTGCACAGATACAGATCTCTCTCTCTCTCTCTCTCTCTCTCTCTCTCTCTCTCTCTCTCTCTCTCTCTCTCTCTCTCTCTCTCTCTGGTTGTGGTAGAATACTGGCCCCTGCTGGTGACATTGTGAAAGTACATTCATTTTCAGCTAAACTGAAGGTTTACAGCTAAAAGTTTTAAATATTGATAGAAAAACATTTATTCTTTTTAATCCTATTTTCATTGGTTTTAAACAAACAAAATACAAATAAAAACATGCTAATATACTGGTGCTGTAGCAATATGAACATATTTTATACACATCAAGGAGGGAGAAGGGAAGAAATACACTTTTTATGGAGATTTTTGGGATTTTTTACGTTTTGTCTTTATGGGATTCTGTTTCTACCATAGACTGTATGTAACGTCTATATATACATTCAATGTTTTCTACTCAATTGTCAAATTTGTATCAGTCAATCCCTCATTTCGTTCATGACTTATTTTAAAGCAATCATGAAAAAAAGATTAAAAAAAGAATATATCCAACATAATAGTGCTTAAACGCAAACATTTTCATTTTAGAACTACTATTTTTTTTTTATTTTAACGAACGCATCGAATCTGCTGGAAAGAATCAAACTCCCCACGTGGAAGCCCATATTAGGGTTGCCAAGTTCATGGTTTTCAAGCAAAATTGAGCGACATTGAAAATGCAGTCACTGATAACGTTTCAGATAGTGTTGGAGAACAACACTATTTGAAAAGTTTCTTACAACAACAACAACAATAACAACAACAATACATACACACATACAAACATACATACGTACGTACTATGTTTTAGTTGTAAAAATATCTTATATTTATGTAGGAATTTAGGCATTTTCTTCTCTCTATCTTAGGCTACGTTGAAAAATTGCAGTCAATTGTAAAATTTGAAAAAAAAGGTAAAAAAAAAGTTCTGAAAAGACTAAAGTACAAAGTAGAACAAATACTGTTGTAGATGTCGGAGATAGTCTTAATAATAATAATAATAATAATAATAATAATAATAATAATAATAATAATAATAATAATAATAATAATGTTATTATAACGTATATTAAAAGAAATATTTCAAAGGCACCAAATGAATAAGAAAGTGAATAATAAAGTAATATTATGGGAAGTAGCAGTATACTTTTTAAAAGTAATTTAAAGTTAGTGAAACGTCTGTGATTAGACGTTTTAGATTTTGGGCTGGTTTTTCGTTTTGATCTTGTTTTGGATTTGATTTGATTTGATTTCACATTGTGTAGGACGGATTTCTACCAGACTATGGATTGGTGAATTAATCAAGATCTGGCAACCCTTGTCCCTCTCTCCACGTGACTGAACAAGCACACGCTGTAAGCTGGGTTCTACAGCAGTGGTGAAGCTCCTGAGCTGAGTTTTTGTAATTACAAATCTAACTAACAGTGACAGACATGTCTTCTTTCAAAAAAGCTGTTAAATCCAAACAGCGAGATCATAAAGAACGATCTCAGGTGAGTTATATGACTGCCTATAGGTGAGGTAGCCTATTTATCAGCTCTGTTTACAAACTACAGCCAAACAGTAAACTTTACAGTCTTTTAGTTTTTAGGTTTCAGTACAGAAGAGTCCATCTACTGCACGCTTATACTGTCACGCTTGTTTTCCTACTGCCTGGCTAGCAGTATCCCAGCTACTTGGCTAGCCGTCTCCCTGCTACCTGGCTAGCAGTTGAACCCGTAGTGTAAATTGTCGATTATTGTAACCTTTCTCCTGTGAGGTGATTACTAACTACACTGTTGTATGTCTTGCAGCCTGGATTCAGAAATCATTTGGGCCTGTTGGAGAAGAAAAAGGACTACAAACTCCGCGCAAAGTGAGAACTTATCTTTCTTTTCACGTGTCTTCTGTGGCAAGCCGTTTTAGCCTAAAATGACACCAGCGATACAAGTCTTAATTTAACATAGTCTTCTGGATAATGTTTATTGGTCACATCCCGGATATATCTTGTAACTAAAAATATTTAGGCACGGCAGATGATTTGTAACATTCACATGGAGCAGATGTCATTATATTATTGACCCAACTTAGCATTTAATTACAAGCACTGCACACTGAAGATGCAGAGGTTTATGTATGAAAAATGATACATTTGACTTTATATGGTTTATTGTGCATAACTACTGACCAGTACTGTCTCTGCTTATCTTTAATACAGTGACTACCATCGTAAGCAGAACACCCTTAATGCCTTACGTAAGAAGGCAATGGACAAGAACCCAGATGAATTTAATTTTAAAATGATACACGCTCAGTTAAAGGTATGTCTTCTCTTGCTCTCTGTCTGACCTCAGTGACCAATGTGTAGCCCTCATAGGTTATAGATTTTCTTCTAAAGCTTTGTGTAAATTATGAGGGTGAGTCACAAGTGATCTGCACTTAAGTTATATTAAAACTTCTGTTGGCTGCAATGTCTTAACACATTCTGTACTAGGTCTCTGCCTCCATAATAACTGCTATTCAAGTTTGAATGTGTTATGTCAGTTCATTTATGACTGCAACAAAACATGGCCACCCCATGTATGATTTGCAGAACAAATACTCTAAGGAAGGTGAATGTTTCTTAACCCTCTGGAGTCAGCTCTCCTGCTGGGGGCATATTAACAACATTCCACAAAAACACAAATGCCTCTGTGACCAAGTGATTTCATCCTAGAAACAAAACAAATGCCGGAAACCTTAATGGTCTACTTTTCATATATATATATATATATATTAGTGTGTGTGTGTGTGTGTGTAAATGTATATTTACAGATATTTGTGAGAGGAACTTAAATAAGCAGAGACACATTTTTCAGAGCGAGTCAGACAGCAGCGCTTTTTTTTCCTCACCAAATGACGTGATCTGTCATTCATATGATAATTCTGGACATGCCATTGGTGGCTTAGAGGCCGTGGAATGTGAACTGAACAAAGACCTCTCACCTGAGTGTTCACACCTATCTCATAAATATTAAATCTAGTGAAACGCATCAACTTGCATATGTTAAGCTTTAGAAATAAAACCACATTACATTTTCTAAAAACGGTAATGACCAGTCTGCAGCACACACCTATGTTTATTCAGTGTTGAGCTCAAAAGTTTTGGCTAGAAATGTTTCAAGTGTTTTTTCACAATCTATGGGCACATCTGGAAAATCTGTTTCCAAAGTTACATGTAATCAAATTATAGATTCATGGCACACTCTTACTGTTTTGTGCTGAACAAAAGCCTGTGTAACACTTTGGAAAAAACTAATTTTAATTTGTGAAAAAGTTAAGGAAACCACCGCAGATGCATGTAGAACATGGAAACTCCACCCAGATGGGGACTTGAACCCAAGACCTCAGTGCTGAGAGGCGAACATGCTAACCACTAAGCCACCGTATTGAAAAACATTGAGATTATTTGGAAAAAATTATGTATTTGTCTTTTCTGAAAACTGCTGCCAGGGTGTCGATTGATTTTGACTCAGTTTTGTAAAAACATATCGTACACTGCACCACTTCAACCTGTAGGTGAACTAAAATAACCCCAGTCCAAAACACACCTGCCTTTCCTTTCCTTACCTACGAACCACACATTAAACATGAAAGTACAAGAGTACAATTGTTTGTGCCCCAACTGCTGAAATAAAGGTGAAAAATGCATTTGGATGGATATCATGGGTGAGAAGATGGAGTTAGTAAGGTCTGTGCAGACTGCAGAGGGAGACGGAAGTAATGGAGGCTACTTGAAGTCCATGGCAGATGATGGCTTATACATTTCCATGCCATCTTAAATAGTGCTGCAGTGTCAGACATGTACTAGTGCCAGAATGTAGCTGCTGTATTATTTAAGGTTGAATATAAAAATCAATTTTAAATGTCCATTACACATGTAAACACATCACTGTCTGTATTTATCTACTACTTTGTTAACCTTTCTCTGAAAATCATTTTCTTTAAGGTGTGACCAGTTTTTATTTCTATTGTTAGGATGGAGTGCACGTAATTAAACAGAAAGAGGAACAGATGACGGAAGAACAGAAGAAAGTCATGAGGACTCAGGACATCAGATATGTGGAAATGAAGAGGGTATCTGAAGCTAAGGTAGGAGACCCTCTTCAACAGCATTCACGTAATTGACAGGATTCATCATTATACACTATATGTCCAAATGTTTGTGGAGACCCTTTCTAATGAATGTATTCGGCTACTTGAAGTTGACACAGATGTACAAATGCACACACAGCTGGTCCAGAAGTACTGCCAATAGAACAGGACTAAACATGAACCTGTTGGCACCATGTGTAATGCCTTGCATGGGCTAGAGGGCACCCTACTGCAGCATTG
This sequence comes from Crenuchus spilurus, assembly GCA_036984385.1. NCBI lineage: Eukaryota > Metazoa > Chordata > Actinopteri > Characiformes > Crenuchidae > Crenuchus > Crenuchus spilurus. Next base: position 16,581 of record BRDA01035501.1, on the reverse strand, counting down.
AGCTGTAGTGCAGTAGATAAACACTTTTTATTTTTTTATTTTTAATATCTTTGATTTCAGAAGAAAAACTTAATACACAGGTGTCCCAATACTTTTGTCTGCGTAGTGTATGATTGCAGAAAATTTCAGAATGTGTCATGAGTAAACAATTTTGAAATTGCCGCAATTTCTGTTCCTTTTTCAGAAAATTGAAAGATTAAAGTCTGAGCTGCATCTGCTGGATGCAGATGGTAAACAACAAAATAACCACATTTTTTATGTGGACACCAAAAACGAAGGTAAGCTTAAAAATAGGACTGCCTGTTTTACAGCCACTGGTCTCATTGTTTTTAACTTGGACTTTAAACTTTCAATGTTTTTTCTTATTTTTCATAATACATAATTATAATAGTAATTATTTATAATTATATGTATTGCAATTGCAATTTTAGGAACATACCACTTTGGGAACATATTGCCACTTGCGTAAATAAAGGTCCAGTGGAGCAGTCTTTTTAAGCTTTTAAAATTAATTTAGAACAACTAAAATGTACCATCTGATTTCCTTAATTATCATCTTCTACACTCTGTCATAATTAAGGATGGTCAACAGTGTTGTGTAATGTAGCAATTATTTCTCTCCTAGTGGATAACTTTGATCTGGCCACACACCTGAACACAGTGCCTGAGTTGGTGGACAGAGCTTATAATAGACCTACACTGGACACCCTGGTCAATAAGAGCATTATAGGTGCTGTGGAGCCAAATACAGTAAAGGTGAGAAACCTGCTGATATACCTTACACTCTTATGTTAAATATACTCACTGGCCACAGACCTTGCCTCCCTACTCATTGTTCATTTTAGCTGTACTGTATAGAGATTCACTTCAGTTCTACTACAATTGATAAACTGTAGTTCATCTGTTGCTCTGTATGCACTCTTTACCCTGTTCTTCATTGGTGAGGACCACCACAGAGCAGGTGGATCATTCTCAGCACTGCAGTGACACTGATGGTGGTGTGTTAGTGTGTGTATGAGTGGATTAGATACTGCAGAGCTGCTGGATATTTTAAACACTATGTCCACGCACTGTCCACTCTATTAGACACACCTACCTTGTTATTTCACCTTGTAGATGCTGGAGACGGTAGCTCATCTGTTGCTGCAGTATTGCAGCTAAAATGGACAAGTGGATATGTGTACCTGATGAGGTGGCCCATGAGTATAAGTGGTTAAAATGTGATTTGGCCCTGTGGGTTGTGTAAAATGAAACCTGCTTTAAATATTTTTGACACAATAGTATGATTTGAATTTCTCTTCCAGTTTTTCTTTTTCTACATTCAGCAGGATTTTAAGGATGCTCTGTGTCTTCCATTCATGTTAATGTCATATTTCTAAAGGCTTGTAATGTTCATGAATTACTGTTTATGTGTGTTGGGATTTTTATCTTAACTGATGTATGTTCGTAATGCTCTACAGAGACTGGCCAAGCAGAGGAAGCGTCAGTATGTGGAACTGTCTGAGCGTATTGACAGAGAGAAGAAGATGTTTGTCATCACTCAGAAGATCCAGACTCGCAAAGACCTTCAAGTGAGCCCACACATCCACACAGAAAGATTTATAAGTGTTTGCAGCTCAGTGTAGGTATCAAAGATGTTCATAATACAGTCATACATAGGTAGGTAAACTGTTCTGATGTGTTCTCATTACACACAAAGTGGCATTTGAAGCCTTTTTGTTTTAATGTTCGAATGGCTTATAGCTCATGAGTCGTTTGGCTAATCAAGCACAGTAATATCACGGTCAGTAGTTAGTGCTGGGCGATAAAAAGATATAGATTTTTTTTTTCACGATAATTTTTCCCTCGATGACGATGATAAGCCGGGACAACAGAATTCGATAAGCATTAATGTGCGTTTCCATTTCACGTCTAAGCAGTTTGACAGTGAGTTCAGAAGTCTAATACTGCTGCTTGTTAGCTCCTCCTTACCAGCACCGCCAAAATGCACTGTTGTGTTTAAGACAAGCGTGTGATTGGGGGAGAGCGTAGTGCGGCCAGTTGAGAGAGCACAAAGTCACTGTGTGCTCGTCTGTTTGTGTGGGAAGGAGGGGGGCTTGCTCTCTCTGTGTGTGTGTGTGTGTGTGTGTGTGTGTGTGTGTGTGTGTGTGTGTGTGTGTGTGTGTCAGCTCGAGTGCTAGCATTAGCCTGTTAGCTTGGGTCTCTAGCTTGTTATTATTTTGGAGTGGCTGCGGCCGACAACATCATTGTAAGTTTCAACAATAAAGCGACGACTGTAAACGTCTGTCTCATCCATCCTTTCAACGCGTCCAGACGCTACAATATTATGTTCTGACAATAAACATTTTAATATTTTAAATAGTAACATTTCATGTATTTACTCTGATGTTTTTAGAAAGATGTTTTTTAAAACTTTGACAATGTTAGAAAATTTAATATGATAATTATCAAGATTGATCACTATAGAAAAATTTATTGTGGTAAAATTTTTGGCCATATTGCCCAGCTAATATAAATATATGTAAATATAGAATGACAGGTTACCTTTTTTAATTAAATAATGAACAAAAATGAATCACACATGCAAACATATTAAAATGATCACTGTATTTGTTATTGTACTCTGTAGACTTTGTGTAACTTCATGTTTTTTAGATGTTTTGACATGCCGACTATCTCATTGTTCACAGGATAAGAATAAGAAAGTGAAAGTTCGGAATGAGACGGTGACTGCACCTGCTGTCTATAAATTTGAAGCTAAGAGGAAAAGATGAAGTTCTCTGCTCCTCATGATATGTGCTGTTCCAAGACTTTAACTTGTTTGATGCAAAACCCAACTTCGCTCACTCTTGTATTAGATAGATTTGATATGTATGCATATACCTCAACATAGGTTTGCATTGTGTAAGTTATACAGGTTAAGTGGAATCACAGCTGACTGGAGATTTTGTGTTGCAAACTACATTCACTGGCCACTTCATTAAGTACACACAGCTTGTATCTCCATGCAGTGTTTATTTGATCTCCACTGATCATATAGGTGCACTTTGTAGTTCATCTGTTTCTGTGTACTTTGTTCACCCTGTTCTTCATTGGTCAGGATCACCTCAGAGGTGGTGGTTCGTTCTCAGCACTGCAGTGACACTGGTGTGGTGGTTGTGTTACAGTGGATAAGACACAGAAGATCTGCTAATGCTTTTAAACACCTCCGTGTCACTGCTGGAGTGAAAATAATGCACCAACCAACCAACACCGTCCTGTGTGCAACAATTGGACTAGAGGACCAAGACAAACTGCAGCCAGAGATGAGCTACTGTAATTTTTACAACTACAAAGTGCACCAATATGGCCAGTGGAGCTAAAATGCACAATGAGTGGAGATGCCTAATGAAGTGACCAGTGAGTGTATACTATTCATTCAGCATTTTTAAAATGCTGCTGTTCATTGTATTTAATTTCCAAGTGATATTTGTTGTATATATATATATATATATATATGCAGTTTTTTTTTTCATGGTTGGGATTTGTACTGAATTAAATCTTTGTATAATAAAGTGTAGTATATAAGAATTATCCCTAGGTGGCAGTAGTATATTTTGCAAGAAAATGAAATTGTATTTGTATTGGAGGTCAATGTGAAGGGGCATTTTTATTATCGTTTTGATTTTGTTCAGGCTCATATTATTTTTGATTGCTCGGGTCAGAATCCATGTATTTAATGATTGTCAGCTTGAAGTTATGACTGAAAAGAGAAAGCATTTTAGCTTACTCAAACTTTCAAGCAGTTTTCCTTGTTTATAAAAAAATATTTCTTCCTGGCAATTGATATACTGTTGAATATTGCTCTAATCCACTTCTTGAGTTAAAAATCTCAAATGACTTATTTTCATTCCTTTAGTACTTCATCTTTATGAGCAGCATGTTTACTAGTGCATCAACAAAAAGTGTAATAGTGAGAAAGGTAATTTCATTCAAAAATATGTATTACGTCTAAAGTGACACATTTCAAAACTTTTGTTTTAATGTTGATACTGTTTGAATGCTAATTTATTCAAACTCTGAATTTAACATTTTGATTTTTGAGTTCTAAGCTGTACTGATCAACATTAAAAGTTTTTAATTGTCACTTAATGTTTAATTAATATAAAACAATTGTTTGAGTTAATGATTAGATTTTTTTAAAGATTCACGAGTATTCATACAGTAGAAGGTCAGAAGCTTTTCTAATGTGAAACTTCATATTCTCAGTTTGTTTTTACTGTTTATAGGTGTGTTTGTTGTAAAATGAGCAATCTTTTTTTTCATTTTGTGAACTATTTGGTGTTTCTCCCAAATTCCAAGTGGAAAAATTGACCGAAAATTGGAGAGAACTGAGAAGTTCTCAGTCAATATTGCAGAAAAAAATTGATATTCATTTTTTAAACACTGAAATCTCAGCCTCGTTCACAAAGAAATGTCCTCTTAAACCCCAATTTTCAAGTTTCTAATATTCACTGATATTTTAGGTAAGAACAGAACATACATTCTTCAGCACAGTTTAGCACATTTGGATGCTGACATGTTTATGCAAAATAACTGATTAATGCATGTTCTTCAAATCTGCAGTTGTATAAAATAGGTTTTAGTGAATTAGTCCTAATTTTCAGTGGAATAAGCCTGATTTATTTATGCTCTCCAGTCACATTAAAGTTGGGTGACTTTATGCTGCTCCTTTAGCTACAATTCATGGATCTCTGCTTCATTTGATGGCTTGTGAGCATTGGTTTTCCTCTTGGTCACATTCCTGAGGTATTATACAGGATTCAGGCCATTACGTTTTTTTCCAAGTCTTTGAAACAAAATATTAAGGTCATTTAACACAGTCTTAAACCTTTATTAAGGGGTTTTGGTTTTGGGAAATATGCTGTGAAAAACTTTTTGGTCTGTTTTCTGGATTTCAAGACTAAATTATTTGTAGTTTTGAGGTTTGTTGTTATGGTACAAACTTAACCTGGCTGTCATATAAGTGTCCACACACATTTCTCCACATGTGTGTGTTTGTACTGTGATGCTCTTGGGCATGCTTTGTAGGCTGCAGGGCAAAGGCTTGGACCACTCTCCTCAGCAGAGCTTGATTGATCATGCTGCTGCCAGCAGCTTCATAAACGGCCCCCATCCATCAGCCTCTCCTGGGATGGTGGGGAGGGGCAAGCAAACGGCAGGGAAATGTCACCATCCTGAAGAGGAGACACAAAGAGCAGGCCAGGGCATTACCCTGCCAGAACTGACCGCTACAAAGGTATGTATGTGTCAGAATGTTAAAAAAAACATCCACAAAGTATTGGTCATCAGCAAAAAATGGAAAAAAAAAAAAAAAACTTAAATGAAAATCCTTAAAGAACCTGTGCAGTGGTTCCAAGAAACATTGAGTAAACTGTGGCATCAGTGAGCTAGTGTTTTGCTCAATAACAGGTGGAAAGTGCTTTACTTGAAGGGCAGTTCAATCAAACATGGAAAAGGGAGTTAAAAGTGATGAACTGCTCAAAATAAAGGACAATTTTGTTCTTTAGGAATGCAAAAATAAGTGGACTCTAAGTGTAAATACCCACAGAGACACAAGTATTGAGACACCTCAGTATCTACTAGATTCTGGAGCATTGCTGTGAGGATTTGATGGCATTCTACTACAAGAATGTTGCATGATCACCAGCCCCTCCTCATCCCAAAAGTATTGGATGGAGCAGAGAACACAGTTCCACTCAATTTATACTTTTTGAGCCTACACCTGGCATTAAGACATGGTGTCAATAGGTTCATGTTTAGTCCTATTCTATTGGCAGTACTTCTCTACAGGGACTACTAGACAAGCTGGGCATCCATCTGAATGCATTCATTAGAAGTGGTGTCCACAAACATTTGGACACCGTGTATAAATGGGAAGTGTGGCCTAGTGGTCACAGTCACTTATTTGAATGGAATAATGAGTGGAGCATTGATTGACAGCCAACTCTGTCACAACCACAGTGATATTTAGCACTGAGCCCCTGAGTGACGCACTGATATTGGCCTTGTTGTATTTGCACGGTTTTCTACCCAGAGATAGCAGGACAGCCCCTGTTGGTCATGGCCCGTGTGCATGAGTACGTCAGTGTGGTTGCCTCAGTGCAGGCATGGGAGGGGGGTCATTCAGTCTTGTGCGCATTTCCATAACGCTTCCGCCTGCCTTTACACAGTTGACTCACTGTTCTGACTCAAGTCTGCCTTTCATTCACGTCACCGTCAACAGAGAGTCATGGAAGGGGGTCACAGAGTGGGGTGTGTTGAGGGTGACCCCCAGATTTTAAAGATATAGGTCAGAATCCTCTCATTGTCTCATAATGTTGAACTCATTGGTGGCTGTGTAAGAGGCTTCCTGAAGTGCCTCAGGCCTGGTCCAGAGATTTGTTAAGGGCTTTGAGTGCAGCCACAGCTGTGGCTTTATATAATCTGATAGAATCAAAGCAAAATTTTGCTTTATAATTTAGCTGATTTAAAGGTCCCACATCTTGAGAAACTGAAGTGTTCCTGCTTTTCTAAAAAAATGCGAGTATGATGTGATTGCTAATGTTTCAAAAAAGTACCATTGTCTCCTCAATTCAATAAAAAAATAAATAGCACATTGCATATGTGAGGAGTTTGTTGTATCATATTTGATCCATCCAGAATCTATTGCTCACAGCATGATGTTTATTCAAGTATTTTGTAACCCCGTATACACTAAATTTCTGTTACATTTTTACTCAAACTTACAATACATCCTCAGGTGCATGAAGTGCATGCATAATCCACCAGGGTTTATTATTGCCAACTTATACATAAACTATTTATTATCATACTTAAAATGATGTTTAAAAACTCAACTACAGTGGTGCTTGAATGTTTGTGAACACTTTGGAATTTTCTACATTTCATATGTATGATCTTAAACATCAGATTTTCAAACAAATCCTAAAAATAGAACACAGTTTAAAAAATGAGACAAAAATATTATACTTGGTTGTTTATTTATTGAGGAAAATGTTCAATATGACATATTTATGAGAGGCAAAAGTATGTGAACTTCTAGGATTAGCAGTTAATTTGAAGGTGAAATTAGAGTCAGGTGTTTTCAGTGAATGGGATGACAATCAGGTGTGAGTGGGCACCCTGTTTTATTTGATAAAGAACAGGAATCTATCAAAGTCTGCACTTCACAACACATTCATTCATTCATTCATTATCACACCCGCTTAATCCTTATTAGGGTCGCGGTTAGTCCCCCAACCCCTCACTGGGCGCAGGGCAGGGCATTACACTATTCAACTAAGCCCAGGACAGGGCGCCAGTCCATCGCTGGGTGACACACACACACACACACACAGACACAGACACACCTACGGACAATTTTTAGAGTACCCAATTCACCTGACCTCCATGTTTTTGGATTGTGGGAGGAAACCGGAGACCCCGGAGGAAACCCACGCAGACACGGGGAGAACATGGAAACTCCGCTCAGATGGGGAATCGAACCCAAGACCCCAGCGCTGAGAGGCGAACGTGCTAACCACTAAGCCACCGTGCCCCCCTTTTCACAACACATGTTTGGAACAAACAAACGAGATTTCTGAGGAGCTCAGAAAAAGAGTCGACCAATCCACAGTCAGATAGATTGTGTACAAATGGAGGAACATCAAGACCACTGTTACCCTCCCCAGATGGTCGAACAACAAAGATCACTCCAAGAGCAAGGCGTGTAATAGTCAGCGAGGTCACAAAGGACCCCAGGGTAACTTCTAAACAACTGAAGGCTTCTCTTACACTGGCTAATGTTAATGTTCATGAGTCCACCATCATCAGAACACTGAACAACAATGGTGTGCATGGCAGGGTTGTAAGGAGAAAGCTACTTCTCTCGACAAAGAACATTGCTGCTCATCTACAGTTTCCTAGAGATCATGTGGACAAGTCAGAAGACTATTGGAAAAATGTTTTGTGGACGGATGAGAACAAAATATAAACTTTTGGTTTAAATGAAAAGTGTTATGTTTGGAGAAAGAAAAACACTGCATTTCAGCATAAAAACCTTATCTCATCTGTGAAACATGGTGGTGGTAGTATCAGGTTTAGGTCTGTTTTGCTGAATCTGGGTCAGGACGGCTTGTCATCATTGATAGAACAATGAATTCTGAATTAGAATTCAGAGAATTCTAAAGAAAATGTCAGGACATCTGTCCATGAACTGAATCTCAAGAGAAGGTGAGTCATGCAGCAAGACAACGACCCTAAACACACAAGTCGTTCTACCAAAGAATGTTTAAAGAACAGTTACCGGAAACGTTGGTTGCAGTTATTGCTGCAAAGCGGTGTCACACCAGATACTGAAACCAAATGTTCACACTTTTGCCTCTCACAAATGTCATATTGGATTATTTTTTCCTCATTAAATGAATGAATGAATGAATGTTATACTTCTATAGCGCCTTTCTCAAACCCAAGGACGCTTTACAATCAACACACTCCATTTACACACACTCAACCACACACACTGGCGAGAAGCGGCAGCCAATTGCGCACAGCGTACCTGGAGGACTGCATTGAGCACTAGGGGGATCACCCAGGACAGAGTGCCAACCATATCTGGGCAAACATACATACATATACACACCAGGGTAATTTTTTTAGAGTAGCCAATTCACCTGATCTCCATGTTTTTGGACTGTGGGAGGAAACCGGAGACCCCGGAGGAAATCCACGCAGACACGGGGAGAACATGGAAACTCCGCTCAGATGCTGACCACTAAGCCACCCAGCCACCTAAATAAATGATCAAGTCTAATATTTGTGTCTAATTTGTTTAACTGGGTTCTCTTTGTCTACTTTTAGGACTTGTGTGAACATCTGATGATGCTTTAGGTCATATTTATGCAGAAATATAGAACATTCTAAAGGGTTCACAAATGTTTAAATAAGAAACAATATGGATATGGCTCCTTTAAGAAAGATTTAACATTATTGTTCATTTGTTGCTTATACAATGATTGCATTTTTCATCTCATAGCATAGCACACTAATAGACGAAGAGATGACTTATGCTGCTTGCTAAAAGGTGGGACAGGAGCTGTAGAGAGGAAGTTCTTAAGAAAGCCCATGGGGGTTTGTAGGTGTAGCCAGATTCCACCCCCTCAGTACTTTTCATGTTTTGGGAGACGTTCAGGGAGGATTCACGCTGATGTGTGAATCGAGTGTGTATCCAGAAGGCTGCAGGATGGAGGGTTGAAGGAAGTAACAGATCAGTAAAGGAGTAGACTGCTGGTAGAAGCAAAGCTAATAGGCCTTGTCACAACTGACAAGCATTAGGCTAAGATAGTGCATGTGTGCCGGCTCAGTTCTCCTTAGGGAAAAAGAAATCCTTGATACTTTGTTATAAAAAAACCCTCTTTGCCCTAAAATGCATCCTGAGCTGCTAAAATTAGCATGTGTGGATAAAGTTAAGAAAAAATCGAGCTATGTGTATAATGAGACATTGCTATGAGAGTTTTTACTTAATTTTATTTTAAATATACATACAAGTGTATGTATGTGTATATCACAATATAGTAATTATTATGAATGCTGTATATTTAAACGTTTTATTGACATTTTGAAATACACCTTGTCTAAAACTATTATACACTCACTTTCCACTTCATTAGGTACACACACTCACTGTCCCTTTTAGCTCTATTGACCCTATTGGTGTATATATTCCATATAGTCCATTTGTTACACCACCACAGAGCTGGTAGATCATTCTCAGCATTGCAGTGACACTGATGTAGTGGTGGTGTGTTAGTGTGTGTTACTCTCTGTGTTATTTGGTGTCATTGCAAGAGTTAAAATGGTGCAGCCAACAGGATCCTGTGGCCACCAATGAAGGACTAGAGGACCAACACAAACTGTGCACTAAGAGATGAGTCTATGACTTTACATCTACAAGGTGGACCAACAAGGTAGGTGTGTACAGTGAGTGGATTTACTGTTTAAAATCTTCTGCAGCTCTGATGTGTCAGATCTACTCAACAAATACTAACATACCACCACCATATCAGTGTCAGTGCAATGCTGAGAGTGATCCACCATCTCTGTTGTGGTCCTGTGGGGTCCTGACCATTGAATAACAGGATAAACAAAGTATATCAAGAAACAGATGGACCACAGTCTGTAATTGTAGAACTGCAATGTGCACCTATAAGGTATGAGTACCTAATGAAGTGGCCAGTGAATGTATAGAATTGATATTTATTGTATATGTAAACCTCTCATTAATGCATTTCATGAATGTAAAAAAATGAATGAAAATGCTATCAAATGCATTTTTCAAGATATTTCACTTTTCAATTGAAATTGTCAGGCTTTTTACATTTATTTAGCCCTGGAAGACTCAAGCTATTTCTAAAGGTGAGGTCCTAAGAATTGGTCTATTTGCCCATCTGTTCTCCAAGACTAGGAAGCCTGAATCGACCAGTAATGAACTTATCAAGTAATCATGAGTGTGGTTAATTAGCTGAATTAGGTTCACCTGTTCTGCGGCTGCTGCTCGGCAGCAGAGAAATAAACTTAGTGCTTAGTGTGAATCATCACGGTTATATCACAACCTCACTGACATATTTAAACAGAACCTAATGAATGAATGGGCACATACAGACAGTCTGAAAATAAATTAATGTTATGTTAAATCAGTTAGAGTTGATTTTTACCCTCTATAAGCCTCTATGAAAACGTATTGTGGCAGCTGGCCTTCCATGTTGGAAATAGTTTTGTTATTTAAATTTTTTAAATAAACATTTTTTTTTAAATAATCAATACCTCAGTATTGTAAATATTTTTGTGCTAAACATGCACAATAACATGTAAAATATAAAATACTAGCGGGGGAATTTGTTTCCTCGTTCATTCTCTCTCTCTCCTGAGGTGACAGAAAAAAACATTCAGTCAGAGAAGTAGCAGCCAATCACTGACCTGCTGAAACAAGATATGCACATAGCAACAGAAATCAGCCAATCAGTATCCTTGAATCTGTTGCCTAAAGGATGTTTCATTTATCACCTCAGCTGAGTCAGTGAGTGGAGTAGGAACGTCTGACATTATTGACATGCAGTACATGACTCTAAAAATGCCTAATATTTAGCCTTAATAGTATTAATTTTTGCTAAGTGTTATTGTATATTTCAATATAATAGTCTTGTTGTATGTTTCTGAACCAGAATCAATTGGTAAAATAATGATACATACTATACGTTCTTCTATACTATCTTTGCACATTGCAATCAACTAATGACAGTTTTCATTATCTACTAGTTTGCTGACATTTTTGCCATTGGTATCATGCTATTTGTATTAAATAATAGTGGGATGGTTGCAGAAACTCACTGAATATGGCTCAAATTGCCCCACCTAGAATATTTTTCACCCGCTGCCACTGGTTATACATCTATACCAACGAAACCCCCAGCTTGCATTATGCATTATGACACACTGAACCATGCTAGAATTTCTTTTAACCTCTCATCTTGAATATTGTAATAGCTTATAGTCATTTATAATGTATTGTAATGTGATATATAATATTTTAAGCCATTTAGAAGGTCTTATAAGTCATGTTTTTTTTTATAAGTAGGCAGTCATAATGCAAGCTGGGACCATCTTTCCTTGGTATTGATTTATAACAGCTTATGATGCATTATAAACATAGTAAGCATGGCTATGATGTGTTTATTGAAATGTTTATAGCCATGTGTTATGAATGTGTAGACATTTGTTGAAAGTGTTACCGTGGTGAAAGTGTTATATGTTGGAGATTTTTTAATGTGTATAATATATAATTGTATTATTCTGACATGTTGATGTTGTACCAGATTTGACGTTTTTGTATATATATTTTTGATATATTTTATATTTTTATCCAGCTCATGCAAGACTGGTTTGTTCACAAATGCCTACTTCTTGTTACGACCTCCTCTCAGCCTTAGCTGAGGATGAAGGTCTCAGCTGTTGCTCCTGCACCTGAGCCCACAGGAGCCAGAGTGGCTACACCTTTCTCACCTCTCCTGCTCCTCAAAAGACTGCCTTCATCAGAGAGTTTCAGAGCAGTGCTAATCGATTCCCCAATTACAGAGGAGAGAGGGTGAAGGAGCCTGGGCTCTGAGAGCAGGCACCTCATATCTGGCCCTTTTAGCCGCTGTGTGGTGTGTCACTCTGCTTTTGAAGTAGAGCGACTGCAGGGAGACCAGGAGGGGGTTTGTCTTAGAGCCAGGGGGAAGGAAAATCTTTACAACTCTGAGTGTGTGTGTATGTGTGTGTGACCGAGAGAGAGAGAGAGAGAGAGAGAGAGAGAGAGAGAGAAAGAGTGAGGTGGGATCACAGAAACCCCTTTAAATTGCCACTAATGAGCCGAGAGGCTGCTTGGAAAGAGGCACTTGAATTGATTAAATTTGCATGGGTGTCTAAATCACGGTGAGGCCTCCTCCCCAGCCGAGCTTGTTCCTCCTCTGACACAGGGGGGCCCCACTATGGGTGAGAGGACAGGATGGGACGGGGCGTGGTGCTCACCCATCTGCCCGGGTATTACGGTTAGTCCATCACTCTCCTGCTGGCAGGCGCACGCCCGGGGGACGTGTTCATTACGCTTTAACTACTGGATCTGTCCTTGTCCCCCAGTGCAGACACTGTCTGTCTGATTCCCAGTTTACACACTCAGTATTCTCTGTACAGTACCGAATGGGATGGATAAACAACTACATGGGCTCAGGCTTGATATAAGGTTGTTTGATTGTTTGCTGGTGTGATTGTTTACTCTATAATTTTGGCTTTCTCCACCTTGTTCACACGTCTCGGTCTCTGGGACTGGTCTTAGCGGCTGTGTGATTGCTGTAATCAGATCTCTCTGTTAATCAGAGTGTGTTCGTCAGTGTCCTGATGAGCGGCTCGGCTGATTGTGATGTGCTGCCTCTCCTTCTGTACCCCTCCTCTTCACACTCGCCTGGCACCTCACTATAGGACCTGGAAGAGCAGACAGAAGCATAGAGATAGGGGGAAGGGGGAAAGGGGGGCCACTTTCTAACACTTTTTGGCCCCAAGAAGTCTTTTTTTGGACTGACAACACTTTCTCCTCATTCATTACTTCTATTTTTTATGAGGAGTCCAAGCACTAATGCTATGATGGCAGTCTCATCAGGCGAGTCCCTACAAGGGCTGATACAAATTAATTAACCTAATTAGAGGCTGTGATTGCAGGCGTGATTGTGGGGGATTTGGAGGAGGGAGGGCGGGGGCTGTGCTGGCAGCTACGGCTGAGGCTGGAACAAGCCGGGAGGTGTGGGAGAGAGGCCAGAGAGCTCTGCATGGCTAATGAGCACTACACACGTACCCCTCCTTCACATCCTCCAGCTTTCCTCTCTACCTTTCTCTCAGGCTCACTTAAGCTTTCAGTTTTCTAAAATGAAAAATCTGGATTCTGGAGTCAGCGCAGCTTAAAACATGACAGAACGAGATTCATATACAGTGAGGAAAACAAGTATTTGAACACCCTGTGAATTTGCAAGTTCTCCCACTTAGAAATCATGGAGGGGTCTGAAATTTTCATCTTAGGTGCATGTCCACTGTGAGAGACATAATCTAAAAGAAAAAATCCAGAAATCACAATGTATGATTTTTTCATAATTTATTTGTGTTACTGCTGCAAATAAGTGTTTGAACACCTGTGAAAATCAATGTTAATATTTGGTACAGTAGCCTTTACAGAGGTCAAACGTTTCCTGTAGTTTTTCACCAGGTGAGATCTTGCATGGAGCCTCAGTCAGAGGGAGATTGACAGTCATGTTTAGCTTCATCCATTTTCTAATAATTGCTCCAACAGTTGACCTTTTTTCACCAAGCTGCGTGGCAATTGCCCCGTAGCCCTTTGCAGCCTTGAGAAGGTTTACAATCTTGTCTCTGGTGTCTTTGGACAGCTCTTTGGTCTTAGCCATGTTAGTAGTTGGGAGTCTTACTGATTGTGTGTGGTGGGCAGGTGTCTTTATGCAGCTATTGACCTCAAGTAGGTGCTTCTAATTTACAATAATAAGTGGAGTGGAGGTGGACTTTTTATAGGCGGACTAACAGGTCTTTGAGGGCCAGAATGTTTGCTGATTGGCAGGTGTTCAAATACTTATTTGCAGCAGTAACACACAAATAAATTATTAAAAAAATCATACATTGTGATTTCCGGATTTTTTTCTTTTAGATTATGTCTCTAACAGTGGACATGCACCTAAGATTAAAATTTCATACCCCTCCATGAATTCTAAGTGGAAGAACTTGCAAATTTGCATGGTGTTCAAATACTTATTTTACTCACTGTATGTTGTACAACATTTTCAGACCCTGACTTTTTCTTCTGATAGTGTATTTATTTCTGTTTATTGATGTTTACCTGGACAGAATAATCTAAACTCTCAAATAAGGTTTTTCATTGTTTCCTTATGAAAGAAAATGGTTATATTCAGAACCCTTCACAACCCTTCAGACCCTTTTTAGTGCCATTTAGAACCTTTTTCAAAAAGCTTCTGTATAGAACCATCAACAGTCTTATGAAAGCTGGTTCTTCAAGGGTCAATTACTAAAGAAAATGGTTATATAGAGAGAGCCATGAACACTCTAAGAACCCACTGCATGACTAAAGGGTTCTTTGCATGGTGGAAAGGTTCTTCAGATTGATGATGAATGTGTCGGTCGTGGTTCTGTATAGCTTTACAAAAGTTTTATATAGTACCTAAATAAGTTCTACTATTGTTACGGTGTCAAGCTTTTAATAACAGAAGAATCCTTTTTTTGGGGCTATATCAATATATTTTCAAACCAAAAAGAACCATTTTCAAAAATGCTCTATATGGAACCATCTACAACAGATTATTTTTCTTAAACTCCAAAAAGAAATATTCTAATAATTTTTGAGATTCATAATTTTCATGAGCTATGAGTCATGCTGACCAACATTAAAACAAACAAACAAAAAAACAAACAAACAAACAAACAGGCTTGAAATATGTTAGTGAATATAAAATATAAAATTTTACCTTTTTGCAAAATTATGCACAAAAAAGAACTTTTTCACAATATTAACATTTTTTACATGCTGCACTATAAAGAACTAATACAATAAGTTGATATCAGAGAACATTTTATTCCAGAAACCACAAAAGTTTTGTATTTGTTTTAACAATGCTTCTTCAAATAATGATTTTTGTTAATTAGATGTAATATAATTATAATGTATACTATAGTACAGAATTACTATACTGTGACATATACATAGCTTTTCAATGTTTAAAGAATGTAAATGTGTGTCATCAGTGATCTCACAAAATGTAAAATCAAACAATTTATGAATCTTTATTTTTATGAATGCGCTGCACGTTCTCCATCACTTTCTTCAGCTCTTTAGGCAGCCTTTGCTGTTACCCCCAGCTGACTGTGGTGTTCTCTCTATTTTCTTCCCTAGCCCTTGTGATTATTATTATTTTACCTCACTGTGTTAGTTTCAATTCTGCTTTTCTTTCTTATTATCTGTCTCTGATTCTTCTCCCCTCGCTCCTCTCTCACTCCCTCCATACGCTCTAATGTTGATATTACAGAACCATCCATTCCACTGGGCACTGCGATACTTATCTTCTGCCTCTAGTGTGTGTGCCTCAGAAGGTCTCTCCATCATGTACACACACACACACACACAGGAGGAGTAATATTTAAATTCCTCACTATTTGTATTGGAAACAGAACAAAGATATTCTGAAGAGCGAAGCAAAATGCATTTTCTTGCCTGGATCAGCACTTCTAATGATCCTAATGAGGTGGAGGAGGAGAAGGACTGGGAGCGGTATATTCTTAAAAAAAAAAAAACACTTAGAAGTACTATACTCTTTTACCTCCATGTAGAAATTCAAACCCTGTCCAACACTCACATTACTATACTGCCACCTTAGACATAAATTACCAGTTTATATCAGGTGCTGTTAGGTTGTGAGGAAACCCTAAGCTATAAAATAATTATGTAGTTAAAAATAATATATACTGTAAATATACTGCAAAGCTATCAAATAATGTTAAATATATTTATCATGTTTCATTATTTTTTAAATGAAGGTGAGTCAAAAACAATCTGCACATATTAAAACTCATGTTTGCTGCAATGTATTATTAACACGTTCTTTATCAGGTTACTGTCTGTGCAGGTTTGAATGTGTTACATCAGTTAATTTATGGCTGCAGTGCAACAAATATGGCCGCCTCACTAATAATTTGTATGAAAGAAGAAAAGAGTGCAGTGATTGTTATTTTGTGGTCTGAGGGTGTGACTATGTGCACAGTCTGGAGAAAGTTTAAAACTAATTTTGGAGTGATACTCTCATGAAGGTGAATGTTTCTTTAAACCCTCTGGAGTCGACGCTCCCACCGACAGCACAAGACTGAAATTCTGCACACTTACATACGTCTGTGAGATTTTATCCTTGAAACAAAACTAAACATACCACATAAACCTTAAAGGGTCTATTTTTTCATATATATATA
>BRDA01035499.1:12510-28985 GCA_036984385.1 Crenuchus spilurus | reverse complement strand
GCCCCGCCCTCAATCAAACACAGCCCAAACCCCAATCAAACACAGCCCCGCCCTAAGCAAACACAGACCCACCCTAAGCAGTAACAGCCCTGCTCCAATCAAACACAGCCCAAACCCCAATCAAACACAGCCCAAACCCCAATCAAACACAGACCCGCCCTAAGCAGTAACAGACCCACCCTAAGCAGTAACAGCCCTGCTCCAATCAAACACAGCCCCACCCCAAACACAGGCCTGTTATAATACTGATCTCTGCTAAAAGTATCTTATGTCTCCTTTTAATCTCACAGTATTTCTCCTAAAGAATTTTCTGAGCGACTGTATGTACGAGTACAGAGAGCACTGAGAGCACTGAGAGCTGATCTTTTCAGCGTTCTCCTGAGTGAATTATTGTGTGTATTTTAGTTTTGTGTCTCTTGTATGATGCAGTAATCATTAGGTTAAATAATTTGTCTGTATTTCCTCACAGAGCACCACAGAAACATTTATCTTCAACAGATTCTGGAAGCACATCATGAATGATTCATTTGCTGAACCGTCGAAGCCCTTTTCATATTTAGGATGCCGTCTCGGTCATTTCTGCTACATCTACATTCCCTTTAGCCCTGGAGCTGTTTGCTAATGTGTCGTTGGTTGTGAAATTAGGGTTTGATGCTGTAGAACGTCGAGCCGTTTGGCAGAAAGCAGTGATGTAGAGCTCCTGAATTGTGCCGATGCCCTTTGCTGTGCCGGCTGATTCAGAAAGCAGCAATCACACCTCATTAAGGCCCTATTTCAGGGCGCAACATTAGCGCTAACGCTTCCATCTCTTTAGAAATGAGCTTTCACATGGCCCGCATCATCCGGACCCCAAGGTTAATCGCACTGGCGGTGTCTCTGTGCTGGGCTGCGATGGTCTCTGGGGAGTTTAGGCTGATGTTTGGATTTCTCAGCTATCTCACAGTGATGTGAGTTACGCCTCCTATCTGAGCTCTACAGCACGGCAGGACCAGCCAAGTCTGACTAATAGAGCTGATATAAGACAAGAAAAGACAGGTAGAGAAACAGGACCTGTATTACACAAAGGCATGAGATAATAATAATAATAATAATAATAATAATAACAATAACAACAATAATAACAATAACAACAATAATAACAATAACAACAACAATAATAACAATAACAACAACAATAATAACAACAATAACAACAACAATAATAACAACAATAATAACAATAATAACAACAACAACAATAATAACAATAATAACAACAACAACAATAATGATAATAATAATAATAACAACAACAACAACAATAATAATAATAATAATAATAATAATGATAATAATAATAAATAATAATTATAATAAACAACAATCATATTAATATTAATATTAATATTAATATTAATAATAATAATAATAATAATAATGATGATGATGATGATGATGCCTTCTCCTGGAGCTAGCTACAGGGTTGATGCCCTGCCCAGTGTTTAATGCAGATGTATAGGAACTCATTATGACCACGATCTGGATTAAGCAGCTAACATAGATGGATAATAATATTAATAATGATGATGATGATGATGCCCTGTCCTTTGGAGCGTATGGGAACTCCTTGTGACCCTGAACTCGATTAATCAGTTGTTGTTATTATTATTATTATTATATTTTATCATTATATAATAATAATAATAATAATAATAATAATAATAATAATAATAATAATAATCCACAGCTACTTAAACTACTTAAAAATGAAAAAAATGGTCTGATTCATATGTGATCATAAAAAAGTGATAAAATATCCTAGTATAGTTGTTAGTGACTCACTTATGTGGGTTTTTAATGTTGATATAAATATTTAGACAGCAGGACGGCTGATGGCTGACATATAATGCTGATATCATTTATATTCTTTCAAAAATATAAATAAAACATTTGAGTTAAAGTAATTGACTTGAGATGAAAGAGGTTTATCAGTCCTGTCTTCATCAGACTGTGGTGGTGAAATTGACACTCAGGGTACACTGTTCTACAGTAACTGCACTGATAAGCTGTCACATCACATCCTTTACCCATGATGATGGTTTTACCCTCTGCTACAACTGACTGTTGTGCTCACTTATTTATACACACAGTAAATACACGAGTTCTTTCCAAACCAGGAGTGGTCATAATATTCTGTATATGACTGTGTATGTTCTATATTTAGCTATAATTAACAGTCTGCAGTTGTATGGGATGGAGTAGTGAATGGGTGTTAAATATACAGGAAGTCTGATTTGTATGTTTATGAGGCGCTTGGCTCATGCGGTTGCTAAGCAGAGACGTGCTTTATCTAGTACTAAAGCATCCCTGGTATCAATATATAATGTGTAGTATAAGTACACAAAGTGTGTCCTCAGCCTGCAGGTGCTGATATCCAGGTTCAGGCAGTGATTTCCTGAATGAAGATCCTGGGTTTCAGTCCAGCACTGAGGGCTGAAAAACGCAGAAGGGCTGACCGTTGCCACCACTGCTAAAACGATGATGTTTTTAGCACCGGCTTCTTCAGAGAAGCTGAGGAACGCAGACGATGCTGAGGAATTTCACACACGCTAATGATCAGCAAACCCGCTAAATATGCGCTGAATGATCTCGCTAATGACTAAAGGAATACACAGTGTGGCGACTGGCTGTGCGGTGCGGCTGTAGCCTGAACAGTATTAAAGGTTAGCGGTGTCTCGGCTGAGTCTCTGTAAGAGCTGAACCGTGACCCTCTGCTGTGTGTCTGCAGGGAGAAAAAAACCACTAAAGCTAAAGGCTAAAGCCGTGAACGGCCGCACAATGAAGCCAAGGCTAGCACAACAATCTCTGCTTAAAAGTTTAATGAGCTTCCCCGCTTGACACCGTTATTCTTCTTGTGGTGCCGGGCCGGAGCTCAGGGCCGGGAGCCGTATGTAGATGAGCCGTTCTGGGTGAATCTCCGGGAGCTTCGGGGTGATGAAACGCCGCGTCTCTGTTAATGCGACGGCAGAAGGAAGGCTGAGAAAAGCGCAGGAGATTAGTCGTGCTGTCAGAGCCCGTCTGGCCCTCAGCCCCACCTGCTGCTCATCGGCCTGCGCTGCAGGGGTGCCGAGACAAAGGTCCTGTGTAATATGGGAAGGTGTGATGGTATGGTGATTCATTTACTGAGGACACATGCCTCCACCAGAGCCTGGCGCCGCACACCTGTGGCACCGCAGAAGTGACCGTTGCTAAGATTCTCAACCACAGGTTCATGTTCAGTTTGTCAGGTTAATCCAGAATACACAGCATTCACAAAAACAGAGATTTAAAGGATACTTAGTGGATGTGGTTTAGGACAGAGTAGGACTTACTGTGAGGATTTTTGCCAATTTTCTCCTTTCCCAATGTAGTAGTCAATTAAAGGTGAGCGCTGTAATGGCTGCCCTCCTGGCAAATGCAAATGCAAATGTTGGGGCCTTTATCTCGTTGTACTTGTACTTGTACTTGCACAATGACAAATAAATTATCTTATCTTATCTTAATTAACCCATCCCATTCGTTAGGACTCTGCCCATCACTTTGCACTGTCCCTGACTTTACGAGGGTGAAGACATGCACATGCCTCCTCCGTTGCATGTGATACAGTCACCGCCTCTTTTCGAAGTACCAATGGTACACCGTCACTGGGGAGCCAATACGCTCGGAGGAAAGCTCAGGATTCCCAGCTCCGAATGGACCAATCAGTAGACGCCTGAGCCAGCAAACAGCAATGTGAGAGTGATGGAGAGAGAGTGAGCGCCATCTACCCGCCCAGAGAGAGCACTGCCAATTTTTGCTCTCTTGGACCCCGGCTGTTGATGGCAAACAGCATGACCGGGATTTGAACTCGCGATCCTCTGCTCATAGTGTCAGCGTCTTAGCCTGCTGAGCCACTCGAGGCCGACTTACTGTGACGTTTAAATGATCGTTCAACCTCCACTACAGACAGAATCTTCAGTTGCAGAGCCGGTAGAAGAATCTGGATTAACGAAGCTCATCATCACTAAAACCAATTCTAGATCAGCACTTCCTGCTCCAAGATGGCCGACGCAGCATTCCGCTACACAAGTTTGTGTTACCGTTTCAGTAATTAATGTTTAATAATAATGTTACATCGCTCCTAACACATAGCGAACCCTGACGTAACATTAGTCAATGTTCTGACTGACTTACTCGCTGGGAAAGTGAAGAAATAAGTAGGTTTGACTTTCTTTAAGTGTGTCCTCGGGTCTGACGAGGAAATCCTGATCATGGTTTAAGCAGAAGATGGTGGCTGAGGTTGGCAGACATGTCAGGAATACGGTAGAGATTTATCTACCACTGCTGTGAGAGCTGCTCATGAATTAAACATCTAACCACCGTGTGTAGAAACACATCACCGACCGTAAGAGCACATCACATCTCACTGTCGTCACCGGCTAATTTTGGACTCCAGATAGTGGATCCTCGCTTTATTTTGAATATAAATGATTTTTGTTTTACGCCGAGCACTAATTAGCTCTCGCTGTTGTTTACGGCACGTAATAAAGAGCTGATACACTCTCCTACATGTTTACACACACTAATGCATGTTTACAGTGCACACACAGGCAATAATGAGCTCCGAGTTAGCTTTTTTTTTATGAACTCGGCTCGGGATGTCGGGGTTTGCTGCATGTATAAATAAGTGAGCACACTAGTCAGTTGTAGCAGATCGTCATGAACAAAGGATGTGATGTGACTGATGTCTGAAGGACATGATAATAAGTGAAGCATGGTGGAGGTGTACTGAGAATGGACTTTTGAGTTCCTTGGAGTGCCACATGAGTGCCACATGGGGCATTGATGCCAGATGGGAACAACTCTGGCAAGTGGTACAAGAGCAATCAATGTGCCACAGTGGACCAGTTAACCTCTATAATAAACCCAGGAGCAAAGTGTCGGGGATCACCACTGAGCCAAGGGTAGTTATGCCAACTATTAGATAGATGGTCATGATATTCTGGGATGACTGTATGATGTTCAGCCAATAAATGATTGGGCCCTAAAATTGCTTCTGTAGTTTTGCACTTGAGCTGTGAGGTTCTGTCTTTATATCTCACTCAGCATCTCTCTCTCATCTCTCTCTCATCTCTCTCTCCCTCAGTATCTCTTTGAGTGTGTCTCAGTATATATCTCTGTCTGAATATCTCCATCTTTCTCACACTCTCTATATGTCTCAGTATTTCTCTCTTCTCTTCTTCACATGCTCTCTTTGTCTCTCTCAGCATTTCTTTCTCTCAGTATCTCTCTTTGTCTCTCTTTTACTGTCTCTCTGTCTTCTTCTCATTCTCTTTCTCTGTATTTCTCTATCAGCATTTTTATATCTCATTATCTCTCAGTATCTCTCTTTCTCAGTATTTCTCTCTGTGTCTCACTCTCTTTCTCTTTCTCTCTCTACATGACTGTCTCCAGTATGTCTTTCTTCTTTCTTTAAATTCCTTTTCTCTCTTTGTCTCACATAGTGTCTCTCATTCTCATCTTCTTCTTCTTCACTATCTAACTCTCTCTTTCTCTCTCTTTATATCTGACTCTTTATCGGCATCTCTCTCTTTTTCACATTCTCTTTCTTCGTCAGCATTTCTCTCTCTTGTTATCTCTCTCAGTATCTTGTTTCTCTTTTTGTCTCACTTAGTCTCTCTCAGTCTCTTCACTATCTTTCTTTCTTTCTCACTCTCTCTTACTGTCTCTCAGTATTTCTTTTCTTCTCATTCTCTTTCTCTGTATTTCTCTTTCAGCATTTTTATATCTCTATCTCTCAGCATCTCTCTTTTTCAGTATTTATCTCTGTGTCTCACTTAGTGTCTCTCATTCTCTTCTTCTTTACTATCTCGCTCTCTATTTATATCTCTCTGACTGTTTGTCAGCAGCAGCTCTCTCTCTTTCTCTGTATTTCTCTGTCAGCATTTCTCTTTCTCACAATCTCTCTCAGTATCTCGTTCTCAGTATATCTCATTGTCTCACTTAGTGTCTCTCAGTCTCTTCACTATCTCTCTCTTTCTCACATTCTCCTACTGTCTCTCAGTATCTCTTTTCTTCTCATTCTCTCTTTCTCAGTATTTCTCTCTCTCATTTAGTGTCTCTCACTAACTCCATTCTTCTCTCTTTTTCTCTCTCACTATCTCTCTCTGCACCTTGTGTGTCCTGCTCACTGATCCGCCGCCTCGTTCGCCCGCCTCACCACTCCACCTCCTGTTGTCTAATGAATTTTAATTGGACTAATTGCCGATCCATATTTAATGATTTGTCTTGTTGGGGACGTGGGCTGTAGCAGAAAAAGCCCCTCTGCTCTCTCGCTGAGACCTGTCCATCAGGGGCAGCTATTGATGTGTCTTTTGGAGGTGAGCGAGTGCAATGAAAGGCGTTTAATGTAAGAAGACCTTTAAATTTAAGCAAATTATATATTATATTATGTCCTTCACACGGTTCACCCACAAATCATATTTACATAATTTTCCTGTTCTGTATAAACACTCACCGGCCACTTCATTAGGTACACACACCTTGTATCTTCCTACACTAATTGTCCACTTAGCATCCACTGTAGTGCATCTGTTTCTCTGTATACTTTGTTCACCATGTTCTACAATCGTCAGGACCTCCACATAGTGGTGGACCGTTCTCAGTGACATTGATGTGGTGGTGGTGTGCTAGAGCTGCTGACTGTCCTACTTTATTGGTCCACCTTGGAGATGTAAAGTCAGAGACAGCAGCTCAGCACAGTTGGTGTTGGTCCTCTAGTCCTTCATTGGTGCTCACAGGATGCTGTTGGGTGGATATACACACCACCACCACAGCAGTGCTGAGAATGATCCACTGGCTATGTGGGGGGTCCTGATCATCCAACTGTAATTGTAGAACTACAACGTGCTGCAGCAGTGTGACAGAATCTCTAATGGTCCTCATATGCATCTGCTATGAGGAGATATACAGTATTTAGGTCTCTCCAGAGCAGGTAGGTCTGAAGATCAGGGAGGAGGAGCTTCAGGCTACAACCCCTTCAGTCCGTTTCCTCTTTACAGCATCCATCTGAGAAGCGTTTTGGTTTGAGGAGAGTCTTTAGAGGCTGTCGAGACGAGTGCTGGTATTATCAGGGTGATAATGAAGAGCTAAATAATCCTCTCATTTATAAACCAGAGGTCTGAGCTCTCCTCATACCTGCTCTTCGTCTATTGAAGGAATGTTTTGTCTGAAACTAATTACGCTGTGGACCTGTGGTGTGAAAAACACTAAAACAAACAGAATAATGGGACGCGGGGCTGTAGCGTGGTTGTAATTAATCTGCAGAAGGCGTGCGATGGAGAGAATTAATGAAGGTCTGGATTCTTCGGAGGCTTTTTGTCTTATCGAGCCCCTCGGCGACACACATTAGTTCGTCTACTCCCTATTTATCTGCGGCACGGCTGATAATGACAGAGGCGGCGGAGGAACCTTTGAAGCCGTCATATATCTCTGTGATAACTCCCTTATAGACTCTTCATTAATTCACCTATTGCTTTTGCTCATTTACCAACAATGCTCGGCGCGCACGAGGAGTCATAAAGCAGCCCCAATGCTTCCAGTCACACAAAGCTTTAATTTGTCCTACACGCAATCTCCGTCTGCAGTCAGACCGGAGCGATGGTGGCGATGGAGTGAAGGACGAAGCTTTGACTTCCCTCCATTTGCATTCAGAGACAAGTCTGGGAGATGCAGAGCCATTACTCATTAAAGCCTGGGCTCTAATTGCAATTAGCGGCCTTGATACAGCAGGTCAGTCCTACGCTCTAACCTCATCCAGAACTTTTTAGACTTTTTTTTTTCTCCCTGAGATGAGGTGGAGCTCGCGTGGGATGGCTTCTTTAATGCGAGGGATATTGCTTTCAACACGGCCTAATTGGCTAAATTAATAACGGCCCTGCCCCCTCTCTCCCCGACTGAGGAACAAATGAATTTGAATCGGCCTCTAAAGAACTGAATCACCGGATGACCAGCTTGGAGAGCGCTTATTATTTGGCGTTCGTTTTTTGAAATTACGAAGCGACAAGGTCACCTCCGTAAGGCGTGCAGTCGAGAGCCTCTTCTGACCACAACGACGCTGTCTAATCAATACGGGCGGACCGAATCGGCCCCTTTGTTTTCCGCAGCCTTTATCCCAGTTAAGGTCACTATGCTCGAATGCGTCACCTGATTGGACAGATGCTAATCCCAGCAGAAGAGCTGCAGTTAGAGCAGCAGTAAAAAAAAGCCCTTGATTGTAAAAGCTGGTAATGAAATCGGTCATCATCAACGTGACTGCTGCTGCTACAAATGCCACCGACGTGCCTCAATTACGCTCTTTTGTTTGTTTGTGTATCCGCCATAAAATAGCTTATATATCCAACAGCTGCTTGGGCTAATGCACCAATTTCCATCTACAAATCCATTTAGACATCCCTCATTTACAAACGAGAAGACGGACGACTCCATCAGACCGAGACTCCTCACTGTCAGTGTAAAGCTCAGGTTTGTCTGCTCTGGTAACACTGAAGTCATGTCGTACACTTCATACACTGGAAAAATAGTGCTTTTAATTTATTCCACTGTGTCAATTCCATGTGAATACAACGTAAGTGCCTAGAGAACATCACCATCCAAAGAACAAGTATCTCCAGAATGGTAACTCTACAGGAGGCCAAAAAGTTCACTTCTGATGTATGTAAAGATCTTATTCAACATGAATTTGAGTAGTTACGATAGACTATGTGGAAAGTATTGGGACACAGTCTAAGGAAGGCTTTCTAATAGATTTTGGAGCATTGCTGTGAGGATTTGATCGCATTCAGCCAAAAGAGTGTCAGCGAGGTCAGGATGTTGGATGGTCACCACTACCATCTCATCCTCAACTCATCCCAAAAGTTTTGAAGATGCTGAGAGAGATACTGAGAAAGGGATATATTGAGACGTGGAGATACATTTCTGTATTTCTCTTTCAGCATTTTTATATCTCATTATCTCTCAGTATCTCTCTTTCTCAGTATTTCTCACTGTGTCTCAGTTAGTGTCTAACTAACTCTCTTTTTCTCTTTCTCACTCTCTCTTACTGTCTCTCAGTATCTGTTTTCTTCTCATTCTGTTTCTCTGTATTTCTCTTTCAGGATTTTTATATCTCATTATCTCTCAGTATCTCTGTTTCTCAGTATTTCTCTCTGTGTCTCAGTTAGTGTCTAACTAACTCTCTCTCTTTCTCTCTTTACCTGACTGTCTCCAATATCTGTCTTCTTTCTTCAAATTCTCTTTCTCTGTATTTTCTCTCGCTGTCTCACGTAGTGTCTCTCATTCTCCTCCTTCTTCTTCTTCTTCTTCTTCTTCTTCTTCTTCACTATCTCACTCTCTCTCTCTTTCTCTTTTTATCTCTATGACTATCGGCATCTCTGTCGCTCTTTCACATTCTCTTTCTCAGTCAGCATTTCTCTTTCTCGTTATCTCTCTCAGTATTTTGTTCTCAGTATTTCTCTTTTTGTCTCACTTAGTGTCTCTCAGTCTCTTCTTCACTATCTTTCTTTCATTCTCACTCTCTCTTACTGTCTCTCAGTATCTGTTTTCTTCTCATTCTGTTTCTCTGTATTTCTCTTTCAGGATTTTTATATCTCATTATCTCTCAGTATCTCTCTTTCTCAGTATTTCTCTCTGTGTCTCAGTTAGTGTCTAACTAACTCTCTCTCTTTCTCTCTCTACCTGACTGTCTCCAATATCTATCTTCTTTCTTCAAATTCTCTTTCTCTGTATTTTCTCTCGCTGTCTCACGTAGTGTCTTTCATTCTCCTTCTTCTTCTTCTTCTTCTTCTTCTTCACTATCACACTTTCTCTCTCTTTCTCTTTTTATCTCTATGACTGTCGGCATCTTTGTCTCTCTTTCACATTCTCTTTCTCAGTCAGCATTTCTCTTTCTCGTTATCTCTCAGTATTTTGTTCTCAGTATTTCTCTTTTTTGTCTCACTTAGTGTCTCTCAGTCTCTTCTTCACTATCTTTCTTTCATTCTCACTCTCTCTTACTGTCTCTCAGTATCTGTTTAC
Source organism: Crenuchus spilurus (assembly GCA_036984385.1). Taxonomy (NCBI): domain Eukaryota; kingdom Metazoa; phylum Chordata; class Actinopteri; order Characiformes; family Crenuchidae; genus Crenuchus; species Crenuchus spilurus. Next base: position 18,914 of record BRDA01035499.1, on the reverse strand, counting down.
TTCTCATTCTGTTTCTCTGTATTTCTTTTTCAGCATTTTTATATCTCATTATCTCTCAGTATCTCTCTTTCAGTATTTCTCTCTGTGTCTCAGTTAGTGTCTAACTAACTCTCTCTTTCTCTTTCTCTCTCTCTACCTGACTGTCTCCAGTATCTCTCTCTTCTTTCTTCAAATTCTCTTTCTCTGTATTTTCTCTCTCTCACTTAGTGTCTCTTATTCTCTTCTTCTTCTTTACTCTCTCTCTCTCTCTCTCTCTCTCTCTTTCTCTCTCTTTATATCTCTCTGACTGTTTGTCAGCACCTTTCTCTCTCTTTTTCACATTCTCTGCATTGCTGTGAGGATTTGATAGCATTCAGCCAAAAGAGTGTCAGCGAGGTCAGGATGTTGGATGGTCACCACTACCATCTCATCCTCAACTCATCCCAAAAGTATTGAAGGTGCTGAGAGAGATACTGAGAAAGAGATATATTGAGACATGGAGATACTGATTTGATTGCATTCAGTGATGAGCTTTAGTGAGGTCAGGATGTTGGATGATCACCACCACCTCATCCCCAACTCCCAATCCCAAAAGTACTGGATGGACCAGAGAACACAGTTCCACCACCACAGCTCAACGCTGAGTGGTTTTATACCCCTCTAGCCCACATCTGGCATTAGACAGGCTCAAGTTTAGTCCTATTCTATGGGCAGTACTTCCCTACAGGGACTAGACAAGCTGTGTTTGTACATCTGTGTTGACTTAAAATAGCAGAATGCATTCATTACAATGTGTGTCCATATATTTGAACATATAGTGTATGTACTTTTCTTTTTTTTAGGGTTTATATGGTATATAGGTTGGGTTGGATTGAGGTGTATTAGCAATATTAATGTGTTCATTTGGGACGTAGGTTCATGTCAACAGAAATGATTGTGACATGTCTATGAGTTGCAGTACCAGCATGAGCAGAAGGGGGCAGTATAGTACAATGCTAAGATTTCAGCAGGAAACCATCACAACTGTCATTTTTATTGTTTATTTACAATGTTTTGTCATTATAAACAGTAACAGTCTCCTCAGCTGCTAATTTTCATTGTTAAATCATGCTGATTTGGGTCTTGATCGCCCCCTAGTGGATACCGTTTTTAATCAACTAAACAGACAGAAGTTTCAGACAAAAATGTGAACAATAGTGCTCGTGTACTCATACAGCAGGCACACCACGACTCAGAGTTGGTGGGAGGTCATCGGGGGTGTTTAGACTTGGGGGTGGGGTTTAGCATAATGAGTTAAGCGGTGAATTGGGTTCATTCATCAGATTTGCTTTAATTGCCGCACTGCTGTTTTTATAATGAGGGCCCATTAAAGTTTGTCACCCTGAGATAACATGTATGACCCCGGAGAGGCGAGAGGGATTAGAGCCGAGCCTCTCCTTCCAGGCTGAAAGAGGTGGATTTGACGGAGATGACAAGTGTGTCCGAGCTAAGCGAGGCGGCACAGCAGGGGGAACCGTGATGACCATCCACGTTGTTGCCAAGGACAACAGCTCAGCTCTGCTCAGCGTGGCACTGGGGTGATGTTTTATGATGCCAATTGCTTTTTGGTTAATTAGAGATGAATCTTAACCTTGACTCCTGAATTCATCACGTTAGCGTTCACGCTTTCTCCACTCGGCAACATTCGGCCTTTAAATGACGATGCTGTTTTAAGGCCTTACTGGAACACTCTGTTTATAAGTGCTACTCAAGCCCTTTGAATGTGGGTCAATTTCATGGACACTCTGCAGCCTGTAAACTCGCTCGCCGTCTGATTTCTTCCAACAAGAATTATGAATTCAATATTTCGATCTAACAGGAACTGACAGGCCCTGAGGAAAACTAATGCCGGGGAGATTTATGAAGTTTTGCAGTCTTATTAAGATAGCAGTCTGATGTCTTTTTACAGAGTATGGTTTCAGTGAAGTATGTTTATTGACTTTGAAATATTCGCCATAAAAACGTGGCCTGCTTTGTGATAAATTCTGACCTGTCCATTTAGATAATGAGAGAGAGAGAGGTGCTTACGCTGAGGTCCTGCTTATGGGTCCTTTTCTTTGGCAAAGCCATGAAGGTGGACAGAAAACTGCAGGATGTAGATTAGATGGGTTTCATATTCTAAGACCGAAGGCTAGCCATGCCCCCGTACCCTTTGAAACCCAGAGTTTATGAACATATCGCTTCATAACACTGGAGCTGCTCATTGTTCTGTCATTACTCTGGTCCATTCTGAAGATCCTGATCCACAAATCAATAAAACAAAAACTCCAACCCAACAACTGCCAATCATCTAGAGCTTACCAATGTTAAAGCTGGGATGGTGTGTATCAGGATGCGAGGAAACTCATAAACAAAAGTCAAAATGATATTGACATCTTAGTAGTTGCTTCTAGACAGTAATGAGAAGAGATAGAGACACAAATGAGACTTTAGCTTAACTGTACAGTCCACTTGTCCTTTTTATCATCTCTCTGCTGGCCATACGGGGACGTTTATTGACGGTTCTGCTTTGGAAATGAAGGAAATCGATCATATCTGTGGAATTACGCAGTCTGAAACTCGACGTACATGATTTCCATTCAGTACACTTTTTGAAATTCAGTGAATGTGCCCTCATGGTTTGAGAGCTTTGTCAGCCCTGGTTCTGTAAATGAGAAATGAAAAAGATGCTCAGGCTGAGAAATACAACACTGTCACAGCCAATTAGCAACAGAAGGCATTGGTGCTTATGCACAGGACAGGGGGAAGGGGAGGGGCAGAAGCGAAGAGCCCTGTAAACATTGCCGAGGAGTTTGGACAGTGGAGAGACCAATGAGCACTGAAAGGCTTAAAAAATTATCAGAATGTTAATCTATTCCTCCTAGAATTGGTTTGTTTGCAACAATTATAGCAACACTTTGGTAACACACAGTAATGCTAACCTTGATAAAGCTAACTACTTGTTATGATGTTGTCTCTATATTTAATTTGACCCACCAACTCAGTGTTGTTACTCAGTGTGTAATTTTGGGGGCAGAGCTTCTGAAGGAGCGATATAGGGAGGGGTGTGTTTGTTTTGTTGTTGAGTTCAAATATCAGCAAAGTATTTAATGTTTTACAGTGAGGATAAACCGGACCAGTCTCTTCAACATCTAATCACTTGACGGCCATCTTTGTAAAAACCCCAGAGAGTCATTTGAGTCCTACAACACTAGCATATGATGTTTTTAAATGAGGAGAAAGGTACTTGGACCAAACTGATGCCTAGGCATGAACATAACTCCACTATTAAGGGGGAGAAGGTGGGGCTTTCCCTATGGATGCCTTTACTGGCAACCTCATTGGCTCTTTTTGTTGAAGGGTGGAGCTGTGCATGAATCAGATGCCAGGTTATGAGCTTTCCTATTCATCCACCAGTTATCATCTCATAATGTCTCTTGAGCAAGCTATAACGTTAGCTAAATTTTCAGATAACCACCTCCAAGCTCCACCTCACAAGCTCCCCCTACGTAAACTGTATCCAATCAAACATCCCCATATCTACATTGTAGGAAATATGAGTTTCATTTTTATAAAAATCTGACATGGATTCACAGAATTGTTAATGATGACCAGTTTACTCTTATCTGATTGGCTAGATGTGCTCATTTGCATATATTTTCTACTTCATGGTGAACCTCGACACTGATCTGAATAGTACAGATCTTTCACATTATGCTTGGATTTGCTCATTCATGTTTACTAAAGACCGGAATGTCAATATGAACTCAACCATTTCTCATCCGTTACTCACTATTTTAATGCTGTGAATGACTTACAATGTATATCTGGGACCATTGTTGTGTCTCATGACATTCCTCCTCAGCAATTTTTGGAGAATCTCCTGAGATGTCAACGAGCAGCATTTGGGCAAAAAAAAATCTGGGAAACAATGTGGCTTGAGACTTTGTGCTGTTTGCTCAGTGAGGTCACTAGAGAGTAAATGGAGTGGATGGGAAGATTACTAACCATGCGGAGTGAAGGACGCGCTAATGAAGGTCATCTGAAGACACCCGGACATCAAACTTCTAGCTTGTAATTGTGCATTTGATGCTCATTTGGAGCCACTTTCTGTCCTCAAACTCAATGGACAGAAGAACTGATCTTGGACAGAAAACACTAGAGATGTCACTAGAAGGTGACCTCTATAGGAAGTGGTGGTGGATTTAGTGACGAGGTTGTCACACCAGATGAAAGTCCGCTGCATGGACAGCGCTCCTATCACTCAATAAGTGTGAACCTGTTTCTTCTGCTGTAGGTGTGTTAACTGATTCTCTGCTGAAGTGAACCATAAGGAGGAATTAAAGGCCGAAGCCGTGCAGGAGACGAGCATCGCTCGATATTGAAGAGACTAAATTAGTGCTTGCTGGGGTGTCTCAGACTTTGTTGTGTACATTACGAAAGTTAGAGGGGGTCATACACACTGTGAATGAATGAACGTTAGACTTATATAGCGCCTTTCAAGATACCCAAGGACACTTTACAATCAACACACTCCATTTACACACACTCAACGACATACACACACCAGCGAGAAGCGGCAGCCAATCGTGCACAGCGTACTCTCAACCGGAAGCAACCGTCCACCTGGAGGACTGCATCGAGCACTAGGGGTATCACCCAGGACCCAGAGTGCCAACCATATCTGGGCATACATACATACATACATTCATACACAACAGGGTAATTTAGAGTAGCCAATTCACCTGATCTCCATGTTTTTGGACTGTGGGAGGAAACCGGAGTCCCTGGAGGAAACCCACGCAGACACGGGGAGAACATGGAAACTCCGCTCAGATGTGGACTCGAACCCAAGACCTCAGCGCTGAGAGGCGAACGTGCTAACCACTAAGCCACCGTGCCGCCCACTGTATAGATATTGTACTGTGTTCTGGAGCATTGCTGTGGTGATGTGCGGTACATTGTGTGAAGATGGATGGATGTGAGAAGACTTGCTAAACTCGTTAGAAAATATCCACATTTCTATGACTAGAGGACCACAGGGTCAACAGAAATGCATTAATTTGTGGAAGAAAACAGTAGATCTATTCATTCCAGTGTGTTAATGTTCAGACAGAAGTGGACGATGCTAACATTTCAACTGATAAGAACCAGGAGCCAGTTCTTGTTAAAGGAAAATGGACGTCATCTCAGAAATTCTACATCCTGTTTTCAAAGATGTGCAATCGTACATATATTTGTAACATTGGCCACCATTTGCAGTGTTACATACAGTATCAGTCAAAAGTTTGGACACACCTTCTCATTCAATGTTTTTATTTTGTCCTACATTGTAAATGAATACAGAGGACCCCTGCCTATTCGCGGTTCAGCATTCGTGGATTCACCTATTTGCGGAATTTTCTCTAGAACATATCTACTTGTTATTCGCGGAAAACCCACAAATTCGCATTTTGTTCTGTAGAGCATATGTACTGTACAACAGTTGGGTATGTGCATGCTCCAATACTCGATTGCTATTTGCTGGCGTTTAGATGGCCGTACAAGGCCAGCTCTCATTGGCTCATCCGCACAACACACAGCCACTTTCACGGGAGCCGTAGACCTGACTAATTTTGCTGTTCTTTTACCCTTAAGATGCCGCCTAAACGCCCAGCTTATTCTCAGGCTTCCAGCACAAAGTGTAAGAGGCTCTCAGAGCGAGAGACGGAGAGAGCGAGAGAGACAGAGCGAGAGAGAGAGAGAGAAATAGAGAGAGAGAGAGAGAGAACTTTATTTTCTATGTCTTTGCACGTGTTTCTGAAGTGTTAAGGATGATAGTTTAAGGCATATGGTTGGATTTAACCATCAGAGGTGGTAATACTTCACGTAGGACAGACAAAAGACCGGGTTTAAATAGAGCCTCAGCAACCAGGTGAGAGTGATTTCAGAACTTCGGTGAAGATGACCTTTGGACTCTCCCCTGATTTGTGGAGCGCGTGCTCCTCTCACGTGAGGGCTGCTGGGTAGTGGAGTTTGCAGCCTCTCCGCTCACCATAGAAGTCCTGACACTTTCAGGGGGGGTTACAAGTATTCGCGGATTCATGCTATTCGCGGTAGGTTCTGGTCCCTAACCCCCGCAAATACGGGGGGTTTACTGTACTGAAGTCATCCAGACTATGAAGGAACACATACAGAATCGTAGTAAACTTAAAAGTGTTAAACAAACCAAAACATGTTTTAGATTCTTCAAAGTAGACACACAACTGATGTCTCAAACACATTAAGAGGCAAGACAGGTTTCCAGTAGAAGTGGCTTCAAGACTTTAGTGAGAGTGGACCAACGACTCCGAGATAAATTTGGGCCAGAAAACAGACAGGATGCACTTCATAATGGTGGAGACTACCAATTTAGGTTGGTATACGGA
>BRDA01035499.1:923-12500 GCA_036984385.1 Crenuchus spilurus | reverse complement strand
CATAGTTTGGATGACTTTAGTATTAATCTACGATACAGAACATTTTTACATCATGAAAAAACACTGAATGTTCATAAGGTGTCCAAACTTTTGACGGGTACTCTATCTTACATTGTCGAAGATTAAATTACCATCAAACTAAAGAAAATAAAGTGAAGTGTGATGGAGGTATAAGGTATAGTTTATGAGCTAACCATGTAAACAGTGCACTACACTAGGGGGTCTAAGAGAGGGGGTTGGTGATGGGCATCAGCCAATGGACGGATTACTGTTTTGGACTTTTCCAGAACATACAGATTGCCAGTCCGCCCCTGCTCAGATCTGTGTGTATGTGGTGGTATTTTTAACATTCAGAAGAGCCACAGAAGATAAGAGAAGACAATGTTTACAATGCTGGTACTGAACTGTAATGAACACCAGAACACCAGAGGTCTGTCTGTTCTCCTGCATGATGTCTTAGACTCTGTTTAGATGCTTTTGGTTCATACTCGTCAAATAGAACGACCTGATAACGTAGTCTCGGTCCACTCACACCAGGGTTCTGGCAGTGTTCTCACTCTATGGAACCATGCTGAGAAATTACAGGGTTTGTGTTAATTGCATCATGGTTTGGCTGGCAGGTAAAATTAAAGTAATGGGACTAATGTTTGCCACTTGTCTCCAGTAGAACCTCTTTAGATCCCACTAGACCCTTTACATTTTGAAGTCAAGTCATAAGAAAACCAATACAAACCATTGCTAACCTTTAAACCTTCTTTCTGGACCTTCTGTCCACAGGTGCACAGGTGTGTGTTAAGACGATCAAACCTGTTCTGTCTGATCGCATCACTTCCTGTCTGATGCTTCCATACTACGACAAGTTATTCTCATCCGTACATCCTCCTTCATCCAGGCTAGTGTGCTGAAGAGGCACGAGGATATTTTAGAAAATTAGCTCAATTATCTCTGACAGCTCATTAGCATATACCCCCGCCCCCCGCCCCACTCTGCCCCTCATCCTCGGCAGAGGTGAAGCTGCTTCAGTCTGGGTAATTATGCAGCACATTTTCGGAGGGAGGGCATTAGCGGAGGCTTTAGTCTGTCTGCAGGATTTGAACCGTTGCCGTTTCCTTGTTAATGTAAATCCCTCATTTAGATTTAGATTGTGTATCGGAGGGTATCGGAGAGACTTACAGCTACACAGCGCTCTATTAAATTTGATTAATTCAATTAAGCACGTATTACACACAGGGTCCATTTTTACACGTTGTGCTCATTTAGAGAGGCTGCTTTACGTGATCATCAGATTATAGTGTGAGGTTCCTCTCATTTAGAACCACTGCACTGTCAGAATAAACGGTTCTGTGTGGTTCTGTGTCTGTGGTTCTGTGTGTATGGGTGTGGCCTGTGACTATGTCTATGGATCAGTGACTGTCTCTGGTTCTATGACTGGCTCTGCAACTGTCTCTGGCTCTGTGACTCTCTGGTTCTGCGACTGTCTCTGGTTCTGAGACTGTCTCTGGTTCTGTGTGTATGTGTATGGGTCAGAGTCTGTGACATTGGATCAGTTTCTGTAGGTCTGTAACTGTCTATGGGCCTGTGACTATATTTATGGATCAGTGACTCTCTGGTTCTGCGACTGTCTCTGGTTCTGCGACTGTCTCTGGTTCTGTGTGTATGGGTATGGGTCAGAGTCTGTGTCTTTGGATCAGTTTCTGTAGGTCTGTAACTGTATCTGTGGTTCTGTGACTGTCTGTGGATCAGTGACTGTCTCTGGTTCTGCGACTGTCTCTGGTTCTGTGACTGTCTGTGGTTTTGTGACTGTCTCTGGTTCTGCGATTGTCTCCAGTTCTGTGACTGTCTCTGGTTCTGCGACTGTCTCTGGTTCTGCGACTGTCTCTGGTTCTGCGACTGTCTCTGGCTCTGCGACTGTCTCTGGTTCTGTGACTGTCTCTGGCTCTGCGACTGTCTCTGGTTCTGTGACTGTCTCTGGTTTTATGACTGTCTGTGGTTCTGTGTGTATGAGTATGGGTCAGAGTCTGTCTTTGGATCAGTTTCTGTAGGTCTGTAACTGCGTCTATGGGCCTTTGACTATGTTTATGGATCTGTGACTGTCTCTGGTTCTGCGACTGTCTCCGGTTCTGCTACTGTCTCTGGTTCTGTGACTGTCTCCGGTTCTGTGTATGTGTGTGTGCATTTCAGGATTGTGATGAGAAAGCTGCTACAGCCCAAAAAAACATTGCATATCTGCAAAATTTAGCAGTTTGCTAAAAATCACACAGACAATGCAGAAGACTTTTAGAACAATATTTTGTGGATAGTTGAGACCACTGGCACTATATCAATACATCTCAACACTACCACAGCATCATAGGATCATGTCATGACTGTGTGTCAATAACAGAGGAGGATGGGTCCCCCTATGTGAGTATGGTTGCACCCAAAGTTTCTCCAATTTGCTTTTCCTTTGCCACTGTCACTGTTGGCTTGCTCAGCAGGGGTTTTGTGTTATTACTGGAACTCAGTGGCATCAGTTGTAAAAAACACTATATAAATACATTTGACTTGACTTTTTACTTACTTAGAAACACAGAAAATTGGTTCTTTTCTATTATTATTCCAAAGGTACCATGGTGCCCATGCATTTATAATATATAATTATCTTCTGATGAGCTGCATGTAAAAACATCAAGAAATATTTAGAAAATGGGACTCCGAGTGATTTATGATTGGAGGACTGCGAGTTCAATGCCCAGTCATGCTGCAGCCGGGGAATAAGAGAGCAGAATTGTCCATCTGGGTGGGTAAGATGGCACTTTCTCCCCAGCACTGCTAAGTAATGTTGGCTGGCTCAGGTGTCTTCCAGGCAATCCATCAGAACTGGGGATCCTGTGCTTTCCTCCGAGCGCTCAGATGTATCGGCAGCAGTTGGAAAAGAGGTGGAGCTTGAATCAGAGGAGGCCTGTGTTAGTCTGCACCCTCCTAGAGTCAGAGACATTATAAGTGAAGGGAAGAGTCAACGAATGGGCGGGTCGATTGGCTACCAAACACATCGGGGACAAAATCGTGTAAAAATTTGTTAAAAAAAATATTCGTAATGAGAAATGTTGATTAGATTTCAGATGATTCCACTCATACGGGTTCCTCACGTTCTGCAGGTATAGAAGAACATTGAGTTGTAAGAACATTGAATTGTAATGGACTAATTGAATTACCTGTCATGGCTGAATTACCTGTCAAAGCTTTCAGAAACATTACGTGTCCTCAGACGGAGGGCAAAAAGGAGCCACAGGCCATTTCTTTCTGCTTCAGTCTTTTCTGCTCTTTTCAGTCTGAATCTTTTCTGCTCTACAAACTGCGTTTTGCTCTCTGCTCATGGTTCTGTAAGAATCGGAGGCCTTTTCAGGACATTGTGAGGTTTTCAGCTCAAATCATCTTTTCAGTTTGAGTCCTGAACTGCGCAGCGTTCTGCTTTGAGCGCTTTTACTGAACCGGAAACAGCTGGAACACAAGGGGAACATTCATCACATGTTCATTTCATCACACTGCGACGTGTTAGCGGTTCAGAGGATCTTCAACACCTGTTCCACACCTGTATGATTCTGAAGAACATCAAGACAAGGCTGTAGCTCGTTAAGAGAGATTTATTTGATGCTTTTGGAAGTGAGACACAAGCTTAAATGAGGCTTGAACTTGAGTCTTGGGGCTTAACTTGTGATTTCTTCCAGGAGAGCATTTCTTTTTGTATTTCTAGAGGAGCGTTTCCTTTTGACCAATCACTGCCTTCTGATATCAACCATCAGCCTCTCAGAAATTCCCTCCACATCATGTTGGTTCATAAAACTTGGAGTCATTTCTTAAATCATTGAAAATCATAAAGCTGCACATCTTTCAGTGTTCATGTAAATGAGGACTCTTAACCTTGCTCAGACTAAACCCTGGAGGAAAACTGGTTCAGTACGATGTGAACGGAATGTAATAGTGATTTGAGTTCATACAGGTGAATTAATTTTACAAGTTTAAAGGCCAAAATCACTTTTCTATCACTTTATATAGTCTGAATATTTTTGGGTGGTGGTATTGTTATTACCATATTGTTACTGCCTTATTTACAGTGTTATTACTATATTATTACTATAATGTAAAATGCTTTAACTGTTATTACCATGTTATTACTATATTATTACTGTTCTCATGTTATTACAATGTTATTATAATATTACTGTTAGTCAATGTTATTTTGCTATTATGCCATGCTCCAGTGTTATTAGTATAGTATTACTGTAATGTTACTCATTATTAATATATTATTACTCTGATAGCGCTGTTATCATGTTAATGCTGTGCTTTTACTATGTTATTATCATACTATTACTATGTTTTAATAACAGCATTATTACTGGTATTACTCTGATAATGCTATTCTCATGCTATTACTTTGCTATTATAATGTTATTACATGGTATTTTACCATGTTCTTGCCATCCCACAGTGGTATCATGTTATGTTGCTACTACACCTTATTGTTGTATTATTACCATATGATTTTCATGTGATTATGGTGTTATTACTGTTATTTCTGTGATTACGTCCAATTTTTAAGGCTAATTATAGACTCCAGAGTGAACATAGGTGTTTCCAAAAAGTCATCATTGAATAAAAGAAACACTTTTTATATATTTATATTTTAGTTTTATAAATTATATAAATATAAAATTATAAGTTTTAATGCTTTTGTGTGGATACACTCATACACACACTCTACCATCATAGCATCATGTCAGTGCTTGGCTGAGAATGGACCACCGCACCAGTAATAACTGTGTGTTATGGTCAGAACCTCCATTCAGTGATAGAGTACAGACTGATAAACTGTAGTAACAGATGATCTGCGGTCTGTGTTACAGAGAAGCTAGTTTTGTATATTTTGTGTGAAAGTCGTTTTCTGACGTCTTTCCTTTAATCAGACATTTTAAAGTTTAATTTGACCGGCTAGATGTCCAGTCTCTTGGTGATATGGGCTCATGTGTGATGTGTTTGGACTTTAATGTGCTTGTTTACTCCTTGGCTCATCTGAAGCCTGTGATTGGGTTCATAACCTCAGTGCCTGAGCCCATCACTCAGAGCAGCTCTTAACAGGTCCAGTTCAGACATTGCTCTCTGAATTTTACAGACTCTGTCTGCAGTCTGGTAGTACTGTGATATTGCTGTGATTTTAAAGTAGTATTACTCTGCTTTTTCTATGGTACTACTGTGATATTACTGCTGTATTACTGTGGTACCACTCTGATATTACTGTGGTATTACTGTGATTGTTGTGTATTTTTACTGTGATAGTACTGTGGAATCATTGTAATTATTACTGTGGTACTATTTTGGTATTCATGATTGAAGTACTATTGTTATATTGCTTTAGAAGTACAGTGATATTACTGTGATTTTAATGTGGTATTACTCTGCTATTACTATGGTACTACTGTGATATTACTGTTGTATTACTGTGGTACCACTCTGATATTACTGTGATGTTTTTTACTGATATTATTGTGATTGTTTTTTTTACTGTGATATTACTGTGATTGTTGTTTTTTTGCTGTGATATTACTGTGATTGTTTTTTTTTTTTTGCTGTGATATTACTGTGATTGTTGTGTTTTTGCTGTGATATTACTGATTGTTTTGTTTTTTTACTGGGATATTACTGTGATTGTTGTGTTTTTACTGTGATATTACTGTGATTGTTGTGTTTTTACTGTGATATTACTGTGATTGTTGTGCTTTTTTGCTATGATATTACTGTGAATGTTGTTTGTTTGCTGTTATTTTACTGTGATTGTTGTGTGTTTTTGCTGTGATATTACTGTGATTGTTGTGTTTTTTTTACTGTGATATTACTTTGATTGTTATGGTTTTTTTCTGTGATATTACTGTGATTGTTGTGTTTTTGCTGTGATATTACTGTGATATTACTGTGATTGATGTGTTTTTGCTGTGATATTACTGTGATTGTTGTGTTGTTTACTGTGATATTACTGTGATTGTTGTGTTTTTTTACTATGGTATTACTGTAGGGCTATTTTGGTATTCATGTTTGAGGTATTATTTTGACATTGCTTTAGGAGTACAGTGATATTACTGTAAAAATACTGTGGTACTACTGTGACATTATTGTGATTGTTCAGTGATTGTACTGTAATATTACTCTGATGTTACTATGGTGTTCCCTATTACTGCAAAATCACTGCTATAGTGTGGTAACACAGATATTATTGTGTTATTATTGTGGTATAATTGTGATATTGCCGTGATAGTACAGTAGTATTACTGTGATATTACTGTTTTACTACTAACATAATACTGCCATATTGCTGTTATACAGTGATTAGTGGTATTACCATTCTACCTCCGTAACATACTAGTACTGTGCTTTTACAATTATTACTGTCACTTTACTGTTGTACTGTAATACTGTAATTACTGTGTTATTACTGTGATCTCTGACAAAATTGTCAGAATTAGTGAATTAGTAAGAGGTAGGAGTTGCTATTAACTAAAAGTAAAATGCTTTGTTATCCTTTATACAAGTTTTAATGCCCAAATCTTTCTTACTGTATGTTTAAACATGTCTCCATGTTTAAATGAAGACAGAGTTGATTTTGCAGCAGAAGTTGAATGTTCCTCTGGCTCTGCGGCCATGAATTTCCTCAAGTCTATCACAAACACCTAAGTTGGAGCCCAGAACACGCAGCAGTGTGCAAAGAGGTGGATGAAAGAGGAGATGGTTTAAAAACCATGACACAGCGTCCATCTTTATTGTTCAGGCTGCCTTTCCACAGACTTTTAAATGAAGGACATTAGTGTCAGTCTGACCACCGAATTTGGTCAAAATGTCAGTAACGTAGTAGTGAAATAATCTGTTATATGCCACATTGATTTGCTTACTTCACTTTACATGAGATGTTCATTTACATGTGATATAAATATCATATTTACATATTCATAAAAGAGGTGGGAGGGGCAAGATGCATGTGAGGAAGTCACACAATGCAGCTGGACTTGCCAGTGTTGTCACCAAGTGCAAAAAGAGAGCATCTTACCTCCTTTTTGTTGGAAATAGTTGTATATACAGTAGCTTGATGTGATCTCCATTTCTGTCATATGTTCACATTTACAACCTCTGTTACACCTTTAAAAAGCTTAATTCTGTAAGAGACCGCCCTCCCTCAGTTGTGTGACTTAACCCCGCTGGGGGCTCCTCTACTCTGATTTGCTAATGCAACTCATCAGTGGACAGGGTCTGCAGCTATGACTGACTCACTGGCTTGTTTATATTGGTCATTGGCTGATATGGCTGGCAGCTGTGACTGACTTATCCCTTGTCTGTGATTCTCTAATACTGGTCATCAGCAGTAACTGGCCTATTAATATTTTTGCATTGCTTGCCTGGTGCAGTCATTGAGTGTGCCTGTGCAGGTCTGACTTCTACCGGCATTGTTTTTCCCCCATGGGCTTACCTGGGATTGAGACTTTCTTTGACTGTCTGTCTTGATTTTGTCTTGTATGATTATTATCCCAGCCTCCCCAGCAGGACTTCTGGCCTCCAGAATCTGAGCTAGCTTAGCCAGTCTGCCTGTAAATCGGTACTTCCTAGTCTGGGTTCCATCCCCTCAGGATACCAGTAAAGTTTTTGAAATTTTTTAGCTTGTGTTTTTTTTTTACTTTATTATTTTTACTGCTTCGTATATATCTGCACTTCAGTCCATATGCAAGTCCTCAAGTTTTCATAAAATTAGGCAACTATCTTTCTGAGCGTCCCTCACTCTCCTCCACCTAGAAAGTTGGCTGTCCTGTTACACATTTTACACGTTTTTATTTCATTTTATTCAGATTTTACACACATAAGCTAAATACATAATACCTTTACCTCAGACTAATATAAAAACGCAGATACAGCTGGAATTGTTAACTTTTATTAGCACTTTTATGATTGTATTTTGCTGTACTGACTCTCTGATTAGACATAATTAAGCTAATAGCTGCTGGTTATTTTCTACTATGCTAAGCAGTAATGAGGAACGATTAAGCATTTTATTTTGTATGTAACACATCATAATGTAATACATATTTACATATGGAAGCCCTTCAGCTGCTGGTTTCTTAAGACTTAATTTAATTTGTTTGTTATTGATTAAATGCCATATGTATCACCTTGTTAATTGCAGGTCATATGCAGGTCAGTCATAAGTTTGGTTGTATAAATAAATGTAACAAGAGCCTTTATTAGCATCACTAACAATAAATACAGAGTAAAACTGAACTGCATCTAACAGCACATCTGAAACGTCCTGAGCACCAACTGCAGAACATTTACAGAGCGAGTGACCATAGCAACAGTGATGTATGTATTAGACTTACTTTAGAGGGAAATGGGCTGTGTGCGGTTTGGCCTTGAAAAGCCGTCAGCAGCCTTTTCCTCACAATACAAAACAGCGTGAAACTTCAGGAGAACTCCGAGCTGGCCTGGAGGAGCCTCGGCTAACTTTAGCATGCTGACGCACCTGGGAGAACAACAACAGCAGCTGCAACAAAAACAATGTTTCTTTCATGTTCTACACTCGTTATTGTAAAGCCTTCAGGAGCAGCTCGGTAATGAAAGCAGGAACCTGTCTGCGGCGATGTTAAATCATCACCGTCAGAGCTTAATGACCAGACCAACAGGAACGACTTGACAGAACATGAAATATTAGAATTAATGAGCATTCAAATGCAGAATGTTTTCCACCTTGAAAAGTTTTGGTTACTTTTGGTTTTGTAACTGCACATTAATTAATCGGCCTAATTACAGGGATGTGCATCTGTATTAAGCCCCGCCCATTCCATTCAGTCTATTAAGTTTCTCCACCTATTTGGCCTAGATCTGTGTAGCTCCTCCCACTCAGTTCACAGCAGTTTAGCTCCACCCATTCAGTCTTCAGCAGTTTCACTCCACCCATTCAGCCTACTGCAGTTCAGCCCCACCCATTCAGCCTACTGCAACTTAGCTCCACCTATTCAGTCTATAGCAGTTTAGCTCCACCCATTCAGTCTACAGCATTCTAGCTCCACCTTTTCAGTCTGTAGCAGTTTAGCCCCACCCATTTTTCTACAGCAGTTTAGCCCTGCAAATTGAGCCTACAGCAGTAAAGAATATCTCTCCCTGGACTTCTTTTTTAATGAGCCTATCAGTACTGGGCTCATTTACATATTTTTAAAGTTACAGTGTGTTTAAAGAGAGGTTGAGAACTCATCTAAAATAAATGGTGTAAAAATGAATTCTGACTGTACACAAGACACAAGCCTTTCACTGTGAATTAATATACACTATTAATTGCTGCTCATACTAATCGTTAACACAAACAGAAACATGTGTAATTGAATAATTGTAGTGTATGGACAGGAGTGGGCCTGTCCTGTAAGTGTGCTGATGTATAGAGTTAGAAAGAGAGATGAGTGAGTGAGGTGAGGTGTGTAATTATGTCCTGAATAAAGCAGGTGAGTTTAATTAGCAGCTCCCGAGCTGTCAGCGAGCCTCTGATGAATGCTGGGAGATGTAATTTAAGAGATAATTTACGAGATAACGCGTTGTTATCGATTTTTTACGACCTCACGCCGCACGTTTGGACTTGAGTTCATTACGGGGCGTCGTTTACATCGAGCTGCTTCACAATAAACTGGTATGTTTAGCTTAATGTAAATGACCCCTCCTAACGACCACATTAGGGCCTTTCAAACTCCGTTTAGGATATTATTAGAATAAATAGACGTGGCCGTGTTTGAATGTTAATGACCAACGCTGTGGCCCTGTTTGCTGCCCAGCGTGGCTGATGTTATAAGCGCAGAGATATTACACTGTAATGATCCTGTAATTGTGAACAGTTCTGCTCGACGGCTGGGCTTTAGCTCCTCATCATACAGTCCATTCACATCACTTTCTTTTCTCCAGGCAGGCTCAGTCTGCTGAAGGTAAGCTGATCTAAAAGCTTCCTGTGTACTTATACACCAATCAGCAAGCTTAATGTATCCACACTCATTGTCCATTTTAGCTCCACTGATCATACAGGTGCACTTTGTAGATCTATTATTACAGACTGTAGTTCATCTGTTTCTCTGTAAACTTTGTTAGCCTCATTTCACCTGTTCTTCAGTGGGCAGAACCCCCACAGAGCAGCTATTATTTGGGTGGTGGATAATTTTCCAGCACTGCATTGACCCTGATGTGGTGTTGTTATTAAATGTCTATTACAAGTGTATTACCAGTGTATTACAGCTGTATTACAGGTGTATTAGATGTATATTACAGGTGTATTACAGGTGTATTAGATGTGTATTAGATGTATATTACAGGTGTATTAAATGTGTATTAGATGTGTATTACAGGTGTATTAGATATATATTAGATGTATATTACAGGTGTATTACAGGTGTATTAGATGTGTATTAGATGTATATTACAGGTGTATTAGATGTGTATTACATGTGTATTAGATGCATATTACAGGTGTATTAGATGTGTATTAGATGTATATTACAGGTGTATTTGATGTATATTAGATGTATATTACAGGTGTATTTGATGTATATTAGATGTATATTACAGGTGTATTCGATGTATATTAGAAGTATATTACAGGTGTATTAGATGTATATTACAGGTGTATTACAGGTGTATTACATGTGTATTAGATGTGTTAGATGTGTATTAGATGTATATTACAGGTGTATTTGATGTATATTAGATGCATATTACAGGTGTATTAGATGTGTATTACAGGTGTATTAGATGTGTATTACAGGTGTATTACAGGTGTATTAGATGTGTATTACAGGTGTATTACAGGTGTTTTAGATGTATATTACAGGTGTATTACAGGTGTATTAGATGTATATTACAGGTGATGTGTATTAGATGTATATTACAGGTGTATTAGATGTATATTACAGGTGTATTAGATGTATATTACAGGTGTATTTGATGTATATTACAGGTGTATTACAGGTGTATTAGAGATGTATTTGATCTTTATTTGGTGTGTAGTACAGTTAGAGATGTTGATCAGATTGATGGAGAAACGCTTAGAGAAACAGAGGTATGATAATATAAAGTGTTTAGGTGTGGGTATGAGGGGTGAGGAGGATATGGTGGTAGGGGGTATGGTGTGTCTGTAAGGGGTGTGGGGGTGTGGTTGTGTAAGAATGTTTGATTATGAGGCTGTTAGGGTCAGAGCCAACTGCTGACCCGTTTATCTCTGAGTAATAGCCCTGTCTAACACACAGTGTGTGTGTGTGTGTGTGTGTGTGTGTGTGTGTGTGTGTGTGTGTGAGTTTTCTCTCTCTTTCTATCTCTCTCTCTTTCTCTCAGGGTTATGTTATCAGACTGTAATGCATGTTAAGGTTTCATTTTGTTGTTGCCTCTACAGTTTAGAACTGGATCTGTGACATTAACATTGGTAACAAACCCCAAAACTCAATAATCACCTAATTTTTTTTTTTTTTTTTTTTTGGGAAAAAGCCAAAAACAATAGCTAAATTACTACCGAAAAAGGGTTTTTTTTTTTTTTTT
>BRDA01035495.1:0-22541 GCA_036984385.1 Crenuchus spilurus | reverse complement strand
TATATATATATACAAAATTCACAGAAAAAAGAAAAAATAATACTAAAAAACAAAAGATGTATAATCTAGTCTCGTGAAGCTGAGATCAGAGGAAAAGTGGTTTCCCCTTAAATGTATGTTGGACTGTTAGTGAATAAATAGCAGATAGATAGTAAATAAATGGGGAAATATTGCACAAACCCATATCACACACAAAAAAGGTTTTTTTTTGTGCAATACACAACAATTATTCTCTATATTTTCTAGAGGACAATGGCCAATAGACTAGAGAATAACCATGAGGTAAGCCATGATTTCAATGTGCAACATTCAGGGTGAAATTCTACGCAAAATCGTATAATAATTCAGGGCCGGTGCTAAGCAGTGCCCTCCATAATTATTGGCACCCCTAGTTAAAATGTGTTAAAAGCCTTAAAATAAATACATTTTTTATTGCAGAAGAATAATTTCACTCTGAAAATGTTTAGAAAAAAACAACCTTCAACGCAAGTGAAAAAAAATAAATAAAGAACAAAACCTGACTAAGAAATAATTATTTCCCATAAAATGCCCTTAACAATTTCTTGGAAATAAATGTATTTGAACCATTTATGTCATTTCTGCTGTAGTTTATAAAGTGGATCAAAGTATCTAGGAACCTTTAATTAATAATTCATCACTTCCTGTTTCCCTGGGGTATAAATATGGCATTATACAAATGCCTATTTCTCTTATTCACTCTTAAACATGGGAAAGACAAGAGAACACACTATTCAAGTAAGGCAGATGTGAGTTGACCTTCATAAATCAGGCAATGGCTACAAGAAAATAGCCTTTCACCTGCAGATGCCCTTATCTACAGTCAGAGCAATCATCAAAACATTCAAAACATCTGGAACTGTGACAAACAAGCCTGGAAGAGGACGCAAGACAAACACTGTAAGCATAACACTAAGGATGAGTATGCAGAAAAACACCTCATGCCCACTGTTAAGTATGAGAGAGGATTGGTGATGCTGTGGGCCTGTTTCTCCTCCAAAGGACCTGGGAACCTTGTAAGGATACATGGGATCATGAACTCTGTGAAATATCAGGACATTTTGAATCAGAATCTGGTGGCCTCTGCCCAAAAGCTGAAGATGGGTAATCACTGGGTCTTTCAGCAAGATAATGACCCTAAACATGTGGCCAAATCTACTCCAAAATGGTTCACTAAGCACAAAATCAAGCTCCTCTTATGGCCATCTCAGTCCCCAGACCTCAACCCAATAGAAAACCAGTGGGGAGAGTGCATAGGATAAGACCAAGGACTCTGGAAGATTTAGAGAGGTTGTGCAAAGAGGAATTGTCAAAGATCCCTCTTTCTGTATTCTCCCATCTTGTGAAGAGTTATATGAGAAGATTAAGTGTGTTTTTGTCAAAAGGAGGTTGTACAAAATACTAACACCAGGGGTGCCCATAATTGTGGCACACATGATTTCATTCAAAAGCATTATTTCTTAATGTGTGATTTTTTCCCCGCCAAGTAAAGGCACTTGAATTAAAGCTTAGATTTTTCTCTTGTTTTGCATTGTGGTCCGATATTATATATAAAAAAAGAATTTATTAGAAGCCAAAGAACACATCTTAACCAGGGGTGCCAATAATTATGGAGGGTGCTGTATGTGGGCTACGCACAGCACGTGGGGCCTCATTTGTGGATAGGGCCACCAATTAAAACTTCACTGTGGAGGCTTGCATGCTGGAGGGAGGTAGGATGGGGGCACACATTGGTAGGTTTCTATTGGTAGGTTTATCTTACAGCCTAAATAACACAATGAAACAGTACCTACAGCAATAAATGGATTGGTAGGTTGATAAGGTTTTGCTAACAAAAGTTACATATTTTATGATGACTTCATGGGCATGACACCAAGCACCAGAATCGTAATGTAGGTCGGTAGGTCGGTTCGACGGGTAGGATAGATTTTCAGGACACCTGTCAATCAAATCCCCCTGACTACTGAGTTATGGCCATGTCAGAAGAGTGTTACTGCTCCTACAAGACTCGTCCACAAGCCTCCAATGAGAGAACGGCATTAGATGATGGAAACTCATGACTACAAACATGAAAGCAGCTACAGTGGAATGTAAACAAATAATGTTACCAACCTGGTAACTAGCTACAGTGAGTTGAAATGATATAGCAGCTATCATGCATGCTAATAGACAGAAAAAAATATTATTTCCTCAAGACCACTTTGCAGGTGTTTTCTTTTATCCAGTCATGAAAAGCTCCAAATATTCCTTTTTTCAGTTCTACATGTGGTTTTCTTGAGGGATAACATTTCTGCTATTATGCTGAAGGCTCGTTTCTGTTACTGTGAGCATGCTCACTGACATCAAACATTTCACAGGCCAATCACAGGTCTATCTTTAGAAAATTTGTATCATATAACTTCTGCCCAGATTTTGCTGCCATCATCTTGTACATCATCTTGTACAGTCTGACAAGTAAAACCAGCTTTCCACAACTAACATTGTGAGTGATTCTCCTACCAGTAACACATGTGTCAAGAACATTACATTG
The DNA here is from genome assembly GCA_036984385.1 of Crenuchus spilurus. Taxonomy (NCBI): domain Eukaryota; kingdom Metazoa; phylum Chordata; class Actinopteri; order Characiformes; family Crenuchidae; genus Crenuchus; species Crenuchus spilurus. The sequence goes on along the minus strand of BRDA01035495.1, from coordinate 19,993 downwards.
TTGGTATTGGCAGCTTATTTAAAATCCCAAAACTTGGAGGGCTTCACCAGTCATCACATAGCAGCAGAAGTGTCCAGGCAGCACAAGGAAATATTTGTGAAAACACAAACAAATAAAACAAATAGCCCTTTCAGTGGGCTCCTAGACTCCCAGTGAAACATGGCATCTGACTGGCACTGAAAATTATGTTCTTAAAGAAACATGTTGTCCAAAAATGGTCAACATTCGCTCCACTAAAACTTTTATTTGCCATAAACTAGCCGTGATGTTCAGCTTATTTTGTAGCAGAATGATGGTAAAAGTACAGTCCAATATAATAACACAATTCAGTCTCTGTCTATTATATATACAGTTAGAGTGGCAGCATCAGATTCATTTTAAAAGGACAGATTAGTAGGTTTTTGTCATTTGCTATGTAATTAAGATAAATCAGATGTCTTTTTAGTGGTGTAGTCAAGATAGATGGTATGTAGTTTTTTGTCAAGTAATTCAGATAGATTAGATGCCACTTTTCGTGGTGTAATCAAGACAGATTAAATGTAGTTTCCTGTCATGTAATTGAGACAGATCAAATGTCACATTTTGTGGTGTAATCCAGGTAGATCAGATGTAGATTTTTGTGGTGTAATCAAAATAGGTAGATACGGTCATTAATAATGAGAAAACTAAGTGCAAAAAACGTTTTCCCACCTACTGTTCATCACAAAGAACCAGAACAATCAGAGACAACCTATTGCGTACAATTACACGCCATTAGCCACCCTTTACTCTGACAGCTATTGTACAAGTTTTGCTAAAGTTTGGCCCAGCTTTATTAATTCATCAGTTAATAAAACTGAACAATGAAAGCTTTTTCTTGATCCTGAAATGAACTGCAGTCATGCTGTGGAGGAAAAAAAAGTTGCTCTTTCCCATTTCAAGTGCACTTCCTTTAAGCATGACTTTTTACAGCTGTAATTACAGACACTTGCTGAATTTGACTTTTAAAGAGGGGAAAAAGAGAAAAAAAGATGAAAGAAAATGTCATTTGAGGGGAATTTTTGACATTTAATATGGCACTTCAGACGCTGCCTCTATACTTTTCTAGCCGGCTCGGGTTACACACTGTACTGATCAAATCACTGCTGTGTTTGGGGTCATTTTTATTTGAACAGGTCAGAGGGATTAGGAACTATACAAATGATCTAAATCAGGATAGAAGGTCTTGTCACATTAGGTTTTTGTCAGTGAAATTGTGAAAGTATGGATATTTACTTGGGTGTCACTTTGCATACAACTGAAGCAACACCTGGTGACAATTTTTTAATTTGAGGTGACCATTTCATTCTGAATCAGTGAGGCTACTGGCCTTGGTTGAGTTGATCTTTGAGGGGAATGAAAGGGAGGAAACTTAAAATATTTAAGGAACTGTGAAACATTTCTTCAACATCATATGAGGACTGGTTTCTCAAACAGTTTGGAGATTTTCCTGCTCAGACACACTCACTAAACCTGGTATTTAACAGAGGAACTGATCCAGGTGAGTTGAGCATTGAAATCACAAATCTGTGCAATACTCCAGCCCTCAAAGACTACAATAAGCCTTTAGATTTCAGAACCTGACATCCTGGTTATATAGAGGAGCATCTAAAAAATAGAATATTATGGAAAAGTTCATTTATTTCAGTAATTCAATTCAAAAAGTGAAACTCTTCTATTGTCTATTTCAATTGTTTATGTCTTTTAATGTTGATGATTATGGCCGACAGCCAATGAAAACCCAAAAGTCAGAATCTCAAAACATTAGAATATTATACAGTGCCTTGCGAAAGTATTCACACCCCTTGAACTTTTTCACATTTTGTCACTTTACAACCACAAACTTAAATGTATTTTATTGAGATTTTAAATGAATGAAAATATGAAATATGAAAAAATTAAATAAATAGACGAATAGACAAGAAGTGCTGTTTACAAGCTTACATGGCTTCTGGCAAACTGTAAACAGCACTTCTTGTGTCTTTCTTTCAACAATAGTTTTCTTCTTGCCACTCTTCCATAAAGGCCAGATTTGTGGAGTGCAGACTTATAGTTGCCCTGTGTACAGATTCTCCCACCTGAGCTGTGGATTTCTGCAGCTCCTCCAGAGTGACCATGGGCCTCTTGGCTGCGTCTCTGACCAGTGCTCTCCTTGCTGGATCTGTCAGTTTAGGTGGATGGCCATGTCTTGGTAGGTTTGCAGTTCAATTCAATAGTGTTCTCTAACAAACCACTGAGACCTTCACAGAACAGATGTATTTATACTGAGACTAAACTACACACAGCTGGACTCTATTAACTAATTAAGTGACTTCTGAAGGCATTTGAGTGCACTGGATTTTGTTTAGAGGTATCAGAGTACAGGGGCTGAATACTTTTGCACGTAACACTTTTAAGATTTTTATTTGATTAAAATTTTGAAAACAATGTTTCATTTTCATTCCACTTCACAATTATGTGGTACTTTGTGTTGGTCTATCACTTAAAATCTCAATGAAATACATTTAAGTTTGTGGTTGTAAAGTGACAAAATGTGAAAAAGTTCAAGGGGGCCGAATACTGTCATAAGGCACTGTATAAGACTGATTTAAAACATCATTTTAATGTATACATGTTGTTCTACTGAAAAGTATGTACAGTATATACACTCAGTACTTTGTCGGGGCTCCTTTTGCATGAATTACTGCATCAGTGTGAGGTGGCATGGAGGTGATCAGCCTGTGGCACTGTTGAGGTGTTATGAAAGCCCAGGTTGCTTTGATAACAGCTTTCAGCTCATCTGCATTGTTGGGTCTGGTGACTCTCATCTTTCTCTTGACAATAACTCATAGATTCTCTGTGGGATTAAGGTCAGGTGAGTTTACTCACCAATTAAGAACAGGGATACTATGGCCCTTAAACCAGGTACTGGTAGCTTTGACACTGTGTGCAGGTGACAAGTCCTGTTGGAAAATGAAATCCGCATCTCCATAGATCTCTTTGCAATTATTGCATTATAATCCTTATGCTGTAATAGAATCACAATGATTAAGAGGTAAAGACCGATCGTTACTGTCACAAGGATGATTAAGACAGCAGATGAGAGCTCATTCCAGTAACAAAGCAGATCTATGCATTGTTCATATTTATTCCTAGTAGTTTCCACTCTCTCCAAATGTTTATAGACATCAGCATTTCTTCTTCCACTAGAATTCCCAACCTGACGAAAATTTTCGTCGTCTCTCTCCCCTGTGCTGGAATGCTGAAGTCATTAACAGCCTTTGTCTGCTGCTCTGCTACGCTTGTCATGCAAATCAGCGCATCGTCACACATTCAGCCTGACAGAGACAGTCCCTCAGTTTTAGTGAGAGTAAGTCCTCTTTCCACAAAGGAAAAAAATATTTATATAAAATAACAGAGCAGGAATCATGCTACAGGCTTGCATGTGTGTATTCACACAAACACACACACACACACACACACACACACACACACAAGCCGAGCCGAGCGAGCGGCTGAGGCCGAATCGAGCCATGCGGCCAAGGCCGAATACCAAAACAAAACTCGCCCTACGACATGCTCCCTAGACCCTACACACTAGCCCTCCAGACTCTCATTTACGTCACATTACCTTTCGAATGGCTCACAAGAAGGGTTTTTTTTCTGCAAACCTGGGAAATGCAGTGTTAATACAGTTTGTTGCAGTGCTCGTGTGAAGACTTCAAAGATGCTGGAAGACTACTGTGAGGATTTGATTGCACTCAGCCATGAGTACATTAGTGAGGTCAGCTACTGATGCTATATGATTAGTGCTGGATCATAAACACCACTTTAGATCAACCCTAAGGGATGGATGAAGCTCCATCACTCCTGGGAACACACTGGGCAGGATGGAAGCTATGTATCCCACTAGCTCAGGGGTGTCCAAACTACAGCCCGCGGGCAACTTAATTGGCCCGCAAGAAATTTTATAAACATAATAGAATATGGCCCACGCTTCAACTTTTGCTCGAGTGTATTGCACTTCTTTGTTTTCACACCAGGGGGAGCTACTGTTGATCAAGGCAGTTGCTCCACCAAAAAGGAAGATCACAGACAGAGTTGCCGGGTTCACGGTTTTCACACCAAATTGAGCTTGTTTGAAAATCCAGTCGCGGGTGAAAATTCAAGGTTGGTGGGAATGCGTTTTTTGGGCTACTTCTAAAAATTACTGCGGCCGCCAAAAAAACAACAAAAAAGTGTGTGTTTCCTAAGATATTACTTCAACACAGCAGGCAAACGTGTATAAATTGACACTATGAATTATGAATACAACAATAACAACGAAGAGAACATAATATAAGGAGAGAGAGAGAGCAAGAGAGAAAACAGTCACTAGCTAATATGTCAGGTACACTCATAGTTGTTTTGCCATTTGCTTCAAACGTGTGACAGACATAAATTTTGGGCTAGTTTAAGCTTCTGAAGGGCGGGTTTTAGACTGACTTTGGGCTGGATATTTTTGTTGGACCTGGCAACCCTGATCACAGAAGAAATTTACCCCAAGTTAAACCCACTGAGTGCAATGCCATTCCCACTTTAGGTGAGTAAAAAATATATTCCACAGTACCCGTGTGTTAAGCATGCATGTGCAGGTACACATGCTTCAAATATCAATAATGCGCATCAATTCTGTCACTATCCTGCTTTTGCGCACCACTTTCTTATATGCATTTTTCTTGTTAACACACAGAGTACACACCACTGTGCACAGCGCACACACTGCACACGCAGTCAGCTGATCTCATCTGATGCAGATTTGCTCCTTGATCAAGTGACATTTGTCCGGATTTTTGGCACAAGTGGCATTGGATCAGCACCGCAGCTGGATGGCCCGATTTACATACCCAGCGCAGCTGATACCAGAATAATTTACTAAAATTATATGCACTCCTGCTATTAAGTCCAGTTCAGTCTGTCAATGTTGAAAACCGTTTCAAACAAATGTTAATAGGTGTGTTGCTAAGCCTAATAACTTAAATAACAAGCTTGAAATGTACCCGTCCCATTTACCCCTTTGTTGTTTTTCTCTGTGCTGTAAATCTTCTGTCTAAGAAGAAATCTGAGGCTGCTGTTCTGAGAATGAGCTATCAAAGCCTTTTCTGAATAAATCAATAAAGATCCATTTATGGAAAGCTGTGATGAAGGCAGTTTTGTCTTTAATTATATTTAACAATATAACATATTTGACCACTTTTAATTGATTTTTCTAACTTTAATACACTAAAGTTAAGGCTATATACCTAATTTGTGGCCCAGCCCCTCCTATATTTTTATGTATGTGGCCCTCAGTGAAAAAAGTTTGGACACCCTGCACTAACTGTTGCTTAGCATTGGATATGATGACCTTAGGCTTATGTGCAGCTGCTCCAGACTGTCCCAGGCCACTGGCCAATGAATTTTCTATGGCGTTAACACAAGTTAACCTTAAAGGAGATGGTCACTAATTAGTTAATTAGACTTTTCAATACTGTATGCAATCACCAAATAGCAATCAAGCTACGCTTTTATCCCCTTACCCCAATTGTAACTGATAATGTTTATAATGTAAAGATAATGTTTGTTGTCAGAAGCCCATCACAGGCTTTGTTGCATAGTAATGTGCACCATGTCTGAATGAGTCATATACATGTCACCTCCACAGAAAGTTGCTGAAGCCTCAGAGATAGAATCTTAGTCTTGTAGACTTGAACCCTTGCAAACATAATTTCAGTGAAGGTATACAGACTCTCTTGTCCCGATGTGTGCTTGTTCAACTTCCCTAGGCTAATGTAGTCTCCTTCCCCTGCCTCAGTAATATCATATACTGCTGTAACATTTGTAAATGGTTTGATGGTAGGAAAGGAAACTGTGCTAGGCTTTGGTGATAACATGCATTTACACAAACAATTATCGTCTCTAGAAATATCAGAATAAATAGGATCATACCCCAGTCTTTGCAATGCAGTCATTTCTGTTGTATAAACATTTAACACAACATAGATTTTAATGTTTGAACAATCTGAATGGTTAAAGGCAATGACATAAAATGTTATATGTCAAGATGTCAACATGCAATAAAAAGCAAGAGAATGATCATTTGCTTAATCAAATGTATTTTTTGGCTTTAAGAATATCTAGATAACAGCAGAAAATTCTGCTCTGTTGTAGTGATTTGCCCATAAAACAATAAAATAAAAGAAACACACTGCTTCTTCACATTTGTGTCTGATTCTGTGTCTCTGTTTATCCAGGCTGTATTTCTCCATGGAAATTGAAGCCAGTCAGATTTTAATTTGCATCTTTCACAGAGATAAGCAGTGTCAGATCAGGCCAATCAAATATAAATGAGAACAAGCAGCACATTCAATTATTTAAACATTCAGACAGCAGCACACTGTAATACAGTCTCGTATCTGTAACTCATAATGCCGCTCTAGCACTCGCATTTCTAAAGAAGAGCAACAGCACAATAAATATGAGATTATCTAAAACCAGAGCGGCGACTGTTTGCTTACGCAACAAGTGATTGATCTCACTGTCATGGTTACCATGGAGATGGTCCAGTAGTCCCTACAGTGTCCTGACCAGCAGTGAGAAGACAGGAGAGAGAGAAAAGTAGAGAGAAAGAAAAAACGCTGAAGAACAGAGACAGTATACTGCCACCAGCTCTGTGCATTTGGCCCACAGTTCTCATGTGTTTAATGGCATATATACCATCATCCCTCCACCTTATGTAAATGAACCTGGATTTGTCTGAAAGCAACATTTTACCAATCCTCTAGTGTTCAATCACAGTACTCCTGTGCAAACCTGGGACAATAAACCGTGGTTAACATTGGCACCTTAAGCATGCATCATTCCCCTCTGGGATCAATGGCCCATGAGGCACCACTGTAATGCCATTGGGAGGTACTCAGTATATACGAAAAGTCTATTCTTAGTACACCTTCACTATATCAGCTCTAGAACATCTCCCAAAGTTAGACATTTCTGAGATACCCTAGTATCATGCCCTTTTGGACATCATTTGAATTACATCCTTTGCCCATGATGATCATTTTGCACTCTGCTACAACTGACTGGTGTGCTCACTTATTTACATTTGAGGCAGACACTTATTTACATTAGGCAGACGCTTTTATACAAAGCAACTTATAATTGGGGGTTAGGTGCCTTGCTCAAGGGCACTTCAGTCGTGACCTGCCCTGGGATAAAACTGGCGACCTTGAGGTCACCAGACCAGATCCTTAACCACTAGGCCACGGTTGCCCCCTTATTTACTTTATACGTAATACTTTATTTATGTGGACTTACACATTAATTCCTCTAAATATACCTTTTGAACTGTGAACTATTTTGAAAAACACATTCTAAAACTGCTCAAAATTCAACCAACAACCTTTTCTGAGTGCATGTTTTATGTAATATTATATAATATTACTCAGTGATGACAACATAATGCTCTAAAATAGAGGTCACACAAAAAAAACCTCAAAGTCTTACAACTAATGAAAAGAGCTCCCGTTCCAGTTAAAGTGACTGCGTGTAATTATTTGATAATTATTTATTAAATAGAAACTGAGACACTAAGGATTTCCAGCTTAGCAGACCAAAGCAGGGCTAATATAGAGCTCAGGGAAGAACTTCCACTGCAGCATTGCTCAGGCCTTTCAGAATGGAGTGTGAAATGAGCTTTAAATCATTTTCCTCTCAGTACTGAAGGAGAATCTTATCAGTTCAGTCCAAGCCCTCTACTCTGCTTTAATAAACTCATTACCATACACACACTTCAGAGACACAGGGCTAATAAGCATTGGCTTTCAAACATGCGCGTATAAATCAGAGTGTATACTGGAGTCTGGATTGCTATATTATACTGGGACCAGTTCTACGTTTGAAGATGCTGTTTGAAAGTTATCAGTTCTTGTTTAATTCAGAAACACTTGTTCTTTCTTGTGTTTTTTACTGATGATCTCATCTTGTCTGCCTTAGATATTGCAATTATCACTGGCACTACTATTCTGTGTTTTTTTCTCTCTTTGATATCTTATGGAAGGAGTACTTGTACTTTTTTACTCCTTACTCCAACGCACCAGATCTCTCCGTTCAACATTTGTTGAACTTTTAGTTATTTATACAAACAAAGGCAGCAGTAATATAAAACATACTTGGGTAAGTAAACAGCCTGATACTCTATTTGGTTATTATTTATTTAGTGTGCATCGCAAAAGCACACAAGCTAGAACATTACCTTAGCTTAACCTCAGCTAGCTAATGGCCTTAACAGATAACCTACGCCTTCTCACTTTAACCACATAAACTACATCAATTCAAACATCTCCCTTCCAAATCTGCAACTCTTCTGTATGAAAGCAAGAATTTCATTATATAAAAGTGATTTAAGCAACATTGCCAGCAAGTTTACCTTCATCTGACTGGCCAAATGCAGCTAAAGTTGAAATCTGCTCAATGATTTGCTCAACATATTGCAGTGGGTGTGTTGAGTATCCTTTTGTATAAACTTGAAATCTGCTGGACTTTTCTGCAGGAGGGCAAGGCTTAGTTCAACACAATATAACACATCGTGGAACACACAGATATGTTAAAACATCCACTGAAATGATCAAGATGTAGGCCAAATTGGATGTGGATACCTTAGAGAAGTTTGATAGGTTTTTGGACCGAGATTTCACTAAACCAGAGTGTGTATATATCATTAACATGAACAGAAATGCAGTAAAACAGTACCAGCCATTCCAAACACTTTATAACCTCTTAATCCTAGTCAGGGTCACGGCGAGTCCCCCTTTATTACATAAATTTAACCATAGCCAGGTTAAATTTACCACTTCACCTGACCTCCATGTTTTTGGACTGTGGGAGGAAACTGGAAACAAAATGCTGAGAGGCAAAGGCATGCATTTCTTGAATACTATTGGCACACTTGATGTAACCTTTCCACAGTACTGCATAATAATATAAAACTTATGACGGCAGAATATAACCCAGTTTACAAAGCCTGTTATTGGAATGATTCATAATTCATCACTAAATCATATGTCATTTTTTAGATGTAGTTGATCAGCCAAAACATGTTAAAATGGTACTTCTTTATTTTAGAACTGTAGCTGAAGGCTAACACTGGAAGACTAGAACTCAATTGTCAGCTATATATTCCAGTTGTCTGGTTAAAATCAGTATGCAGGCTGAGATACGTTTTGATAATGAACATTAACTGGAACTACTAATTCTGCCATAAAAACTCAGAAGAGAATATTAGCAGAGAGGTTCAATATTAGTGTCTTTGGCATAGGCCATTCAGTCTAGAGCAGACACTGCAGCCACCCACTGAGCAACAGGACCGGGACCATCCTGGTGGTGGTGGGAGGAAGGAGGGTGATGGCAATGTGTATGCACCTGCAATCAGTGGAGCAGAGGTGAACTGCTTCCTTTTAAAGTTGAGTAGTAGCTCGTAAAGGCAAACTCTTTAGTGAAGGTGAGGCGATGGTTTACTCGTGCCATGTCGTTCAATTTGATAATTATCAATTTTTCACTCCACAGGAAGTTTAAAAAAAAAACTTTATTTCCATGTTTCCTGTCACGTTTAGTATTTCTTTTCTTGTTTCATATACTGTCCCTTTAAAAAGTTCGTCTTGTCTAGCCCTGTCCTTGATTATTCCACCTGTTGTCATTTACCCATTGTGTATTTATACTCTGCTGTGTGTCTTGTTGCTGGTTTTATTGTGTTTATTTGTAGTCTGAAGTAGCATTATTTGTTTGTGCTTATCATTCTCTTCACTTGATTAAAATACATTTATCTAATTCCTGCGTCTGAGTCCATCTCTCAGAATTGTGACATTTCCACAGTACAGTTATCAAATGAAAACGCTGGCTAAGGTAAGAAAACCATGAGCTTCCACAGCCTTTGGCTCCATGCAAACTTTTATCCTGCTCAATCGCTAATACACTGCCTTACCCCAAAACTAAATTTTTTCTTAAAGCAACAGTAACCCTTATACTGACACTGCAGTACCATACTATGAGCTAGCACGTAAGAAACATTAATTTATCTAGTTTAAACCAAAATATTACATAAACTGTAAACTGTTTCATGCAATCCAAAGATCTTAAACCAATAGTCAAAAAATTAAATTACTGGTAAATACACAAAGATCAAAGGTTTAATAACTTTTAATAATTGGCACATACAGAATAGGTTACATAGTACTGGCTTAGGAAAACACTGAGTGCTGAAGCATTAACTTTTTATATCAGAACTTACACCTCCACTTTCATTTAGGTGACTGAGTTTTAATGTTGTTAGTCATGTTTCCTTTGCAGTTCTGGTTCTAAAGACAACAAGCAACATTTGGATCAACAAGCCTTAACTGATCAACTACATCTAGGTTAATTGGAAATATATGTAAATTCGACTTAGTGAACAATGAATTTAACTGGGCTGTATTCTGCCCTCATTACGGTACACAGATTAGATCAACAGGAAACATACTGTTTCTTTGTTCGACTACATCTGAGGTAAGAGGTAAAGGATGATTTCTGAATGAACCATAAATAGTAAGTATCAGTGCTGTCAAATTCTTCATTTGTACATGGATTTCTAAGCTAGCCATTCTGGATAAGGACATCATCTTTTAGCATAAGTATTGTTAATCAACAGTCTCAAACACCAGTCCTAGAGGGCAAGAGGTTGGTACTATATCTGGTAATAAACTAATGAGTTAAATCAGATATGTTTCAGTAGGAAATGCAACCTCTTGATTCTTGACCCTACAGGACTGGAGTTTGAGACCCCTGGTTTTGCAGCAGAACTATGTTCATTTTGCAGCATCATGTTTTGTAATCATGTTTTGTATTTTGCCCAAGTCTCTCTTATCATTTACTTTTTTTAATTAATTCATGCATTTGGAATGTGTTTATTGAAAGTATTTCCTCCTCGAGGACTAACTAGGGCTCTACTAAGTTCATGGGATATTCTGCTTAATTTAAGACTTAATGTCTGAAATATATAACAGAAAAGTGTTCAATTTCATTGGCAGTTCTTAAATAAATCATGTTATGTAACTTCACAAAATAGAAGTGTGTATTTTATATGGCATGCAGAGCAAATATGTATATTATCAGTGCAGTTTTGAGCCCTTCAAACAGCATCTTTACCACAGTGTAATTTATATACAGTCTCTCCCCAATGATATTTATTACAATCACAGAAGCACCATCAACAATCCAGCATAGTTTTCCAGCCAGCAAGGGCACATTTCTCCAGTCCTTTGTCTATAGACACTCAACTTGCCCAGGAAAGAGACAGCATTAGGTGGTAAGATTTCTCTCAGGAAGCCTAGTAACTATGATGTAGCATTGTGCATGACACAGCAAAATGAACCCAGGGACTGTAAATGTAGATATTTTTGACAAAAACTGAGCTCTGTTGTTCCTCGTTATGTTGTGTGGAATACATACCAATTTTGGAAAATTGCAATAGCAGCTACAAAACAACACATTTGTGGGCCAAGACATATTTGGTGTCTGAGGTTTGCTTCTTTATCTTCACAATGAAACACTAATGAAGCTATCAAATCATGGAATTCATGTCAGTTAGCAATTAGCATGATGCTCGCTGCATGTCTAAATCATCAAATGCCTCAAACTGTGTAAAGTAAGATTTGATTATGTGGTGTCTGACACTGCATATTATGCAGTAATCTGTCTACGGACACAGATTAACACATGTAAACGAGGCCACTACAGCACAGGGCAGTGGAACAGGGATTATTAACAATTAAAACAGAATTAAACACCTCACATATACAGCCAAGGGAGACCCACTGATCCCTGACCAGCTGCTGGAAGATCTGGAGCAGACTGGGAAAACACAATTAAAAAAAGAAAAAATTAGTGAATAAACCTGTAGTGACACAAACTACCACACATAATGACATTGTGTAAATGCTAGCTTGTACACAAGGGATGTGTCTATGCATGATTTGGCCTACATAATGTGCATATGTGCTTGGAATAGTATATTTAAACATTTACTATGCTGTATGAGTATACACATGAGTGAATAGTGATTGGTTAGTAAAGGGTCATGTGACACAGTCTACATAATACTGATTGGACTTTATGATGCATCAGCAGACATTAAATCTCTGCAAAATTACAATGATAAACATCACACAGTGTGTGAGGGTGTGTGAGGTGGGCTTTGGCATCTTCTTCCCAAGAGCTTCTTGCAGTACACATGCACAGAGTGGGCTGAAATCATTCATTATTACAGCCTCAACTATAAATCTCACTGTGATTTCCCCTGAAACCACAGCAACAGATTGGAGAGACAGCCTACGATAAGAATAAATGTAACTGAGCCAACACACACACACACACACACACACACACACACACACACACACACACACACACACACACACACACACACTTACATAGACAGCCACCCAAACAACCAGAAGGAAAGAATAAGAGGAAAAGGAAGAAAGATAAAAGAAAACAAGAATGAGATAAGGACAGAGATAGAGAGAGATAGGAAGTGAGGGAGGAGAAAGAGAGAGTGATAGCAACCATATTATTTGAATGATGGGAATTTGCTCAGTGCTGTGTAATTTGTGGCTCTGCTACACACACTTTTATCTTCAGAGCACACACTCAACACACACTCTTCAGCCACGCTGAAGACGCAGATGGAACGTGACACACACTTTTTTTATCCAGCCACATTGACTTGTCCATTAGAGGATAAAGCTGAGCAGTGTTTTATAATAAGATTAAAACACCCTGAGCACATCCACATCTAACAATTCAATTATTATAGCTGTGCGTCTCCATACAAGCTTAAATTAACATTGACACAGGTCAACCACGGTCAGCATTAGCTCCTGATTAAGCAGAGCCACATCAGGGTATTCAGAGAGAGAGCGGGACTTCAGATGATGACTCTATTAGGATCTGTGAAAACCTAACTCTTTCTGTCCTGACACTACAGTGATGTTTACATGCACATTAATGAACAGACTAAGACTAGTCAAAGACATGATTGTAGTTCAGTAGCTTGGCCTATAGGGTTAGAGGATTGACACCATGTTTGCATGAAATTATGGGATCGATGCATTATATTTTCTTGTGGAATGTCTTCTACAGTGGACATCAAGACAATATCTATGCCTTTCACTTTTCTCTGAATTGTTAGGCCATTGTTTGTGAGACAGAACAAAACTGCAAAGAGTTTTTTTACTTGAGGGAAATGCAGAATTAAGATGACAAAAATGTTGCGGATGAATTTAACCCTTTTGAAGAAGTAGAGAGAAGTACTTTTGTCTATTGTTACAAAAAATACACTGATATTATCCAAATACACTGCAAAATGTGATATCTTAGCTAAAAACAACATCTTAGCATCAAAAATCTACGAAGCCCCTGAAGGGACATGGTGTGTTTTTTCCAGGTTATAGGGATGCATTTTTTTTGTTTACAGTTGAGCACCAAATACTATCAGGTGCTCACCTGATACTGTAATATCTAGGACTCACCTGATTGTACCAGACAGTAAACAAAAAATAAAAAAATGGATCCCTATAACGAGGCATCACGGTGGCTTAGTGGCTAGCACATTTGCCTCTCGGCGCTGAGGTCTTGGGTTTGAGTCTCCATCTGAACAAAGTTTCCATGTTCTCCCTGTGTCTGCGTGGGTTTTCTCCGGGGTCTCCAGTTTTTGGGGTACTCAAAATTGACCGTGTGTGTGTGTGCACCCAGCGATGGATTGGCACCCTGTCCTGGGCTTAGTTGAATAGTGTAATGCACTGTCCTGCACTAGAGGACTAACTGCGAGCCTGATAAGGATTAAGCGGTTGTGATAATAGATGGATGGGTCCCTATAACCTAAAACAAACACCATGTCCCTTTAGCGTCTTTGAATAAATCATAAATGTATGTATTGAGAATGTTGTAAGCTTTTTTTTAAAGATAATTTAACATACAGTATGTGTATTAAACATAAACATTAAATATTTCTAATAGTGCTATTGACATGACATTCTCACCAGAGTATGTATTTTAAGTGAACTGATCTCACTAAAATGGCAGATCTAAAGCATTTGTATTAAAACAAGCAAAATCATCACCCAATATAATAGTGAGATATAATAGTTACTTAAACAAGTACAATATGTCAGATGTTAAATAGTCTTATAATAAGTTCACATGAGTATTAGACATTAGGCTAGATCTCAGATGATATCACTTGTAAGATATCATTTTTTGCATCTGCTCACCTTATGTTCACCCTGCATTCATATGAAGGAAAAATTCTTGAATTATGCATTAAACTATGCATTAAAAATAAAGATATTCTGGTGATGCTTATTTTGTCACTGCTGTGCATCAAAAATTTGCAAGTAACAGCTGATTAATCATGATTTCCACACAAACAAGATGTGATTAATCAGTATTATTTAAATAGCATTAAGCAATACAAATTAATCATTCATTTGAATAAGTCACATACATCAATAATATTTATATTATTATATTATTAAATGATATATAATATTATATAATAGTCATTATTAGTCTATTTAGTTTGGTATTTTTCTCTCCTTCTCTTTGAAGTACAGGCACAGACTAACAGGCAGGTGTAATAACTGTAATCAAAAATTAGTCTGTGTGTCTGGCTGGAGGAGATGGAGAGATGTTAGCAGGTGACCTCTGTGACCATTACAGTAGGCTGATGATGCTGCAATTTGATGTCATTTAAAGTGGCAGCATCTGTACAATGGCTCCAGGGAACACAACACATCAACACAGAAACAAACCTCAGTTCCCTGTGATACAGGGAGATAAATTGCTTTGGGAGTTTTTGGTTTGTTTCCTTATAACAGAAGCTTCTATTTCAGAGCAATTTTTTCTCAGAGTGTTCTTCACTGTGTTTCTGAAATTACCTGCTCTACACTCACTGCAATAAAGACACACCGAGAGTGTACTGGAAATATAACACTGCTGCAGAACTTTTAGAGACTTGCACACATCTGAAACCTGAAAACATCAGAAACTGTGTTACATTTAACTCACATACTGTATTCTGTCAAAGTACAGCAAACATTACACATATATCACATTGCTGGGGGTTAAAGCTGGGAATGGATGGACAGATGAATAGATTGCAGACAAATTCATGAACCAATTGCGGGGTGGTAGAGAAAATGGACAGAAGGATGGCTGGGAAGAGGACCACTCATTTAGAAGTTTTGATAGTTGGATGAACAAATAAGAAGATGGATAAATGGGATTTGGATATTTGGAGTGGAATGCACCTGGTGACTCATTGTGACCCTGACCAGGATTAAGTGGATAAGACATGGATGGGTGGATGTTTGGATTAGCGTTGATGAGTTGATGAGAGTTAGGATGGATGAAGATATGAATGGATCAGAGGATGATGAGGTGGAGGATGGAAAGGTGAGGAAGTGGAAGATGGATGGATGAAGGATGGCTAGTTGGATGGATGGGTGGATGTTTGGAGCTGGGTTGAGATCCAGGATGGACAGTTGAATGAATCAGAGGATGATAAGGTGGAGGAAGGTAAGCGGTAGGGAATAGATGTATGAAGGATGGCTGGATGGATTGATGAGGAAGTGAAAGGTTGATATCTGACAGACCTTTGGATGAAGGGAAGGAGTGTCGATAGATAGATTAACTTATGAACCAATGTATGAGAAGGTGGAGACTGAATGACTGAATGAAGGATGAAGTGGTGAAGAGGATGAGGAAAAATGGGTAAATGATCAATGAATGGATGGAGTGATGAAAAGAGGGACCTAGAAGATTGAAAATATTAACAACAGGTGAATTGATGAGTCAGTGGATGAGAAGGAAAATGGAAGAAGAGGTTGAAGAGGAATGGTTGAATATATGGAGGAAGAGAATGAATGAAGAATGGATCAAAAACTGGATGGAATGATGGACAGGAAGAACATTAATGCATGGATGAAGATGAATACATATAGGTTGGATGTCTGAAGAAAGGCCTGATAGATGTTAGGATGGAGTGATGTGTAGTGTGAGGACTGATATTAAGCTCTATTTTTAACAGAGTAGTATGTTTTTGAGTTTCACAGCATCACTCTGAGCTGTATAATGACCTGCTAATGCAGGGAGCCATCAAAGGCAGCAGAATTAGGCATGAAGAACAACAATTTCTCCATCAGCACACAGGCCCATTAATTAGCCTGTTTGGATGTGCAGAATAAACCCTGAGCCATATTAAACCCACATATACAGCCTGAAAGAGAGAGAGAATGAAGAAGTGATAAATAACAGAGTATGTTCAATGTCAGAATGTGATGACCCTAAAAAAGGCAGGAAGTATACCAGTGAATTTGTATGTCATCTTGTAGTCAGCATGCATCTCCATTTTCCTGACAGTAAATGTCATTTTTCTGTTAAGAAAATGAAAAACAGAAATGTAGTCCATTATGTACCTGGATACATTTAACTTTACAACCTCATACACAACCAGCATTGGTGCAGCACAAAAATCCAATACAGATAACTGTTAGTGCCTACATGACTTTACTTTATTCATTACGTCCATGTTACGTGTTTGTTTGTGTTTGATTAAAATGAAATATATGCAAAATATGTACAAGGATAGACAATAATGTTGTCCTTTTGGCAGATTGTAACTGACAAAAGACTATTGCAAGCAAGAATAGTAATGAAGTCTGTAAATGTCATGTGATTACATGAATTCAAAGTGTAATGTTTCTTCAATAGAGAAAAAAAGTAATCACATCACTTTTGTTTGACTACACAAAACAACATCACATGACTGGACATCAGTGTAGTCACCAAAGGGGGGAAATGATGGGATTAGGTAAATTAAATCATGATAATTGATTAATTTCGTTATAAAAGACATAACAACAATGTGATTCAAATAATACTAGTTTAACTTTAACTAAGCCATAAAGTGTGAGTGTATAAGCCATTGATAGCTTTGACAAGAAAGGAGACAAGAACTGCTGATGTTAGGTAATTTAGTAAAGGGGTCATTTACTCCCAGCAAACATACGAAGCAAATAAGGAACTAGCATCCATAAAGACCAAACCGTTGGCCAAGAATAATCTACTTTGACAGGAAGTAGCCATTTTACTGACACGCAAACAATCAATGAAGGATGACAATTACTTGTAAAGATAGAATGCTTTATACACATCTAGCCCACACTTGGCATTAGATATAGTGCCAATAGGTTCATGTTTAGAGAATCCTATTCTATTGCAAGTACCTCACTACAGAGACAAAACAAGCTATGTGTGTGCATTTGTACATCTGTGTCAGCAATGGGTGCAACTTAAATACCCTAAATGCATTTATTAGAAGGGGTGGCAACAAATATTTGGACATATAGTGTATATAAGGCAGTGTGTGTACCTTTACTGGCAAAGTGACTGAGGTTGAGATTACAAAGGAGTTGACTCAAGAGGAAGAAAGTAGAAAAAAGAAAGAACACTAGTCAAACACCAAAAGCTCTTTGATCATAAAAGGTGGGACAGTGGTGGAAAAGGTCTAATCTATAATTGAAGCTTTCTGACACTGTTCCTCTGTCCAGTCCTTTTCTGCCCTTAGGAAGTCACTTCTCCGTGTGTTGTATAGATTATATTGTTCTTGAGGAGAGGGTTGGAAATTATATATGAAGCGCAGCACCTGGACAACTTCAAAGAGGTGAAAGTGACCTGAGATACAGTACAAGAAATTTGACAGTTTCATACATTTTACCTTCTCAGTTCTTACCCTGACAAAGCTCCAAATGCCTCAACACAGCCTAGCAAAGGCTGTCTAAGGTTGTGGGATATTCTATACACAATTATTCAGTATATAAATTTCACTAAGCCGTTTTACAGATTTATTCACCTCTAATTCTGGTAATGGCACGATTCATCACCTTGCTATCTCTGTGCGCTATGAATAGCAAAGCGCATGAAGTGGCTCCTGGAAAAGCACTGAATGAACGAACATGACGGATGTGAGCGCTTACATCTTTCTCACCAAGCACTCTATTTTGAGGCTATAGATAAGGAGGCCAGCGGAAGTTGACTCTGAACAAAACTGTGAAAAAATCTCACCACGGCAGGTCACAGAAGCCACAGCAGCAGGATTTCTCTGAAAGCTTTTCAAGAATAATCATCATCGTCCTTGCAAGCTTGAGTGCAAATCATCTGGATGAAGCGTGGCCTCCCACTGAGGATGGTACAGAGTTAGATATATAGCAATTTACAGCTAGCACCACTCAATGTTCCCGCTGATACCTTCAGCTTCTAAGCATCTTCTATAGAACTACAACAATTTGCACAATCTAATTTAGAACATCATTTTCTGCTCTAGAGCTCCTTTTTCTACTGTAGATAAAGGATCTAGCAGTTTTGGCTACCACCATGACTTGCACTTTGGGGAGTTTTGGGGGCAAAGCGTAGAATGTTTGTAGCAGATTTTTTCAGGGAAGAATAAAAGAATAAAAAGTAAATTTCAAGTGATAATCCCAATGGAATGTCCTCCAAATAGCCCCCAGACTGAATTCAAGCTCCAGCATACAGTATGTCTAATTACCAAGGGGGACTGCTTTTTGTTATTTTTTATTCATAATTTGGCATTATTACACTTCAAAAATGTGGAATTTTATTCATGTTTTCTTGAGTAAAATGACAGTTTCAGTCCCTAATAGAGTAAAAATCTATGAATGTTCAACTTTATTAGATGACGTTCACAGCATAAGGAGAGTGGATTCTGTCCTAAAAGGGCAGCACAGATTAAATCGCATTTACAGGCTCCTGTGATTGTTGAAGGAAAGAGAAACTGATTTATTCAAATGAATGATATTGTCAATAAAATACCTGCTTAAATAATGTTATTGTATTATTGTATTGTATTGTATATTATGAGACTACTGCTTTAAAATTCAAAACGTGTAACTTTAACAAAAAAGCTCCAGCATCACAATGGTTTTGTGGCTCTCGCTGCTAATCGCACTGAGAAACACTCATGAAGGTGTATGAGAGTGTGTAAGTGGAGGTAAAGGGTGAATGGAGGAGACCGAGATAGAGCCAGACATGCAGCATTAGCCTCACTCTAAAATCCACTGACCCTCCTCAAACTGAATCACTGAGCATTCCTCTCTCTCTGCACTTCTACAACTCACTTTTCCTCAGATATCTGTGAAGAAAAACCATTTCAAACCCCAGAGTGCCTTCAGTCCTCTGAGGGCCATTAATGAAAGATATTTATGAATTTATCCACACCTACTGAAGGATTGAGATGAATTGGATGGAGAAAACATGGCCGTTTTAGGGCTTTAATTTCACACCGCATAAAGCATATTTTTACGAGGTGTTTTAAGAGAATACCTTCAAACCATAAACCTTAGAACACCTAGTGTTATTGAAAATTACCAAAGTCTTCCTTCACTTCATAGCAGTATTATTTCTGGCTGCTAAAAGGAGTCAATTCAGAATTACGTAACTGATTACTCAACAGTAACTGATGTGTCATATGTACATGTAAGTCCAATTAGTCCACATTAATGAAAAACATATACAAATTAAAATTACAAATTGAAACCTAAAGGCTAATTTGTAGTTTTGGACATGCTTTAATGTTCTCTTTCTAACACAACATACTTGCATAAAAAACCCTGGCAATGACATCGATACCAATGTTCACTAATTCTAAAGTTGTAAGCAATAGAATAGAATTAAGCAATAGAACACGAGAGGGAGTGTGTTCACGAGAGGGAGTGATGTGAATAACATCACGGCTGTGATCACGGCTGCGATAACACATGACCTCACGACCTCGAGTGTCTATTGCTACAGTTTTTTTACAAAATAAATGAAAAATAAATGAAAAAAAAAAGAAATCAAAGAACCTCAAGAAATTCATAACGAATATGCT